>JARFOD010108044.1:0-15751 GCA_031763545.1 Mopalia muscosa
TAAAAGTTTGTAAATAATTATAATCAACATGGTTTATTTCTTACATTTTCAAATTATTTCAATCGTATGCCTGGTCTATTTCTTTGAATTTGGTTCTCATTGTTGCCATGCAAACCAGGGACCACCGATGATTGGAATACTAATCAAAATAATGTATTAACAAAATTTAAAATGTTTACGCGATAGAATTACGCTATATGTTGCACCAGATACACACAAATCTGAACCAGTAAAGGCGGCTTTTACGAGTGGTAGACTTATATAAGTAACAAACCTCATATTGTTTTGCTGGTTCTCCCTAGCAATATTAAGTCAAATAATTCTGTTGGTTCTTACTAGATTAACCATGAATCCCGCCTTCTGGAACATAATTCAAACTTAGGCTTTTAGAGGATTACCTGACTAAGTATATCTTCAGTATTTTTAATATTAAACGGAATTAATGATAGATACTCCACAGTATTAGCTATATTGCCAGCGCTTGTTAGACAGCAGAAGCAAATTTATGAACGGAAGAATAATCAATTTGAGTGAGCGGAGGGAGGAATCAGGAAGGGTGTGTACATGTACTTAGTTCACTTCAACCTTTGTTGATCCGACAATGGTTACAATACGAAACGTGAACAGTATATGTTATATTAATTGTAGTAACATGACGACGAACAATTTAGCCGTAATGTAATATTGCAGGTGTAAACACTAATTGCCAATAGAAGAGTGTAGTAAATTACAACAGTTTTAATATTAATATGTTTTTATCTGCAAAAGTGAACTTCAATAAATATCCATAATATTAGGCAAGAATAAAACGCTCTCACGGCACAACTGTCTAAATCATACTTCACTGCATAGACCGTTGTTTCATGGGCACCTTTAATAGTTAAGCTGTGATTCTATACTAATCTCATATTTAAGACAAGCACATTCTCATAACCCTGGTGTCTGATCGGTTCTTTTTGTTTGAGGCATAAAGAGTTCAGAACGAACTTTAAACCGTTATCATTGTTACTAGTTTTGTCTTTCAATAGAACAGTTTCTAGTTAGTCCCTGTGTTGTCTCGATCACTGCACGTAACCAGCGAAGCTTATCGTTTCATTGTTGTTTTTTTCTTTCTAGAACTAGAATGACAATAGAAATGAGCATGATCAATTTATCTGATAACAGAACGCGAATTGCTACCCAGTAGACCCTACAAGCAAAAACAAAAAATGGCAAATAATGAAAATAATGAGGGTTATTGTTTCAATTTATTGCCAAGGAATAACAAGCTCTGGTCGATATCATACACTCCGAATGTTTTATTTCATTGATAGCAATACACTGATGTTCTCCATCGGTTGGCAGTTTCCTCGTAACGATCGATGTGAATGCTGGTACCACGACCTATCATATGGCCATTACACACATAATTTCACCTCAGAAACTCTTTATCAATGTCTCCAAGCCATTCCGTTGATACACAATTATAATATACAGTGATACTCAGGTTCGGAGTGCGTAATTACACCAGAGATTTATATGCCGATTTAATATAGATAATAAACCATTCAAATGTAATTGTCATTTTTTATCGTTTTTATTTTTATCTTTATGTGGTATTTTATATACGTTTGAAAGAATAGATGATTTGTCTGATTTATTTTGTACCTTTCATACTCCGTATACTGTCTTTTCGTTTTTCTGTAATATCTATATTGTTATTGTTATTGGAGTATATGACCAACTCAAATACTGTTCAATTGGTTGCTAAACTATTTAATTAGACGATGTTTTCGACTTTAATAGTACTGTTAGCTATTGTTTTGTTTAGAAAAAATATTTATTAATTATTAAGTGTCACATTTAAATGAGAGAATAATATACTGTGATTGATATCCACAACCTGCATCATTACTGTTGATGGATGTCTGTTATATGTTGTCAACACTGCTTGTAACTGCTTCTTAAGGCATTGCTTCAATGTAGTTTTGTTATAGGCCAGTTTTCCTTGACTATGTCAACTTCACATACATTAACCTTTTCAGGATTTAATTTCTACTCCGACAATTTGAAAACGTGTATAATGTTATTTGAGGAACCTGTGCGGTTTCGTTACTAATAGCCGCAACGTCTTTTAGTATAAGTTGTGTCAGAATTCTATTAAATAGAAGAGTGGAACAGCATATAATGTAGTGCAAACGGCATTGTTTCCATCGCCCATATTATAAGATATACTGTTACGCCGACAGTATGCACAGTAGAGTGTTAAAACTCTCCGCCTCAGGCGGATTCAATTGTAAATCGGTGATCGTCGTAAGTGTCTGTTGTTTCGATTACCACTTTTGCCATTTGCGCAATTCTTGGATTCTCGGAAAATCTTATGGAGGTATAGACTAATTAATACGTTATTGCTCATAAGTCTGCTGGTGGCATATTTATCTTTTTGAACTTTCCATACGTCTGCATGTCTTTCACCTTTTTCAATACTTCGATTAAATCCGTAATAGTCGCCATAATGTGTGTCAGAGCGACTCGTATGATTCCGTGCGAATTTGGCTCTTTTCGCGAGGTCAATTCAGGTCAAATTGACTGGCATGCAGCGAATGTTCAGTTTAATACTAGATTATCCCCCCTGACAGTTCGCCAGTTAGCCAAATGGGACGCTGCGTGAAGTTGAATATAAACGTTTTAGAAACAATGTCGCCTACACTACTGATTTTGTTGTTTCACACTTCTAGTTAATATACTTCTGCTTGTGTCTAATTCAGTTATACGGGATTTAGGTTAGACGAATTATATAATAAATCAGTTTGATACCTTTCAGAGCATCTAGTTATAGAGTTAATGTGACTCACTGACACCGTACTCCATGTGTAATACAAGTACAGCAGAACTGCAATTTAAATAAAACATGGTAGACGCCGTCTGCAAGCTTCATGCAGGGCAATTTAAACACATAGTGTTGATGCAACATACACTTATTTGACATCCCCGCATGTGATATTATCTTGCAATGCATGTAATAAAGTAACGTGTTATCAGTCTGCCACGTTTTGACAATATGTGACGAATGAAAATATTTTCCACGAATAGATTCATATAAAATAGTAGACATTTAGAATTCTAGACTGACGTCATTATTGAAGCTAAATTTAAAAATTTTTGGTCCACCGCATGCCACGAGTGTTGTTAATCGTTACCGCATGTCACGAGTGATGTCCCTCCTTAGCTCATGCCACGAGTGCTGTGCAGTGATGTGCATCGTTACCGCATGTCACGAGTGACGTCCCTCATTGTCACATGCCTGACACGAGCGACGTCCTTCGTTGTCACATGCCACGAGTGATGTGCATTTACCGCATGTCACGAATTATGTTATTCGTGGCCTTATGCCACGAGTGGTCCAAAATCGTTGTTAAATAATCTTTGATTTATTGGTTGACTAGTGTTTTTCAGCACATTCCGAAGTAGTTCAGCTATGCTGTGAAGTGAATATGTATTTAAATAAAGCATCTACCATATACTATGCAATGAAGGACAATTGCATCCAGAAGCATCCCTGGCATTCATTATAACTAAAACTATATTGACTGAAAAGCACATAAAAGTGTTAGAATTCAAAATATATCAAATGTTTCATTTCGATCAACAAATTATTATAAACACTTCGTCTAAATATGTCAACTATAGCTATTTACAGTCATTCATGCACACGGATCATTTTACTGAGGTTGATGACAACATCGCCAGCAATGTTGCGAAACAAATTCGAAGTAACATAAGCGCCACCAAGTTAAAAATTTTCACTTGAAAACGATCTCTGGAATGAGGTAGAAACGTTGTGACCAATAAAACGAAGAAGTTGTTATCCATAAGGAATTTTCACTTGTTATTAACTATCCAACGTCTATATGCCACTTGAAGAACTGTCAAATATAGATATTTACAATAATTCATAACAATACATTTTCGATATTGCGTGTTGGCGAGATGCCAGCCCTGTAAATATTTGTCACTACCTCCTGCTCTCGAGAGCCAAAAGAAGGGCGAGATGAAAAGGGGTTCCACCTCAATCCCATCCAATACATCGAAGAGGTGTGCAAGAGCAAGCGCCTGCGATATAAGGGACCTAGTTGTAGATGGCCTTGGACACGGATCGAGCCCTCTCGATGTTGATTAAAGTGATTGGCTGAACAGCGTCCCTTGTGGCATTAGGATGGCGAACCTCTGGGCTCTGGAAGTTTTTGTATGATTGTCTGAATTTTTGTTACTACATTTCGGGCCGGGTTTATTTTATTGTTGAGGGTTATTTTTGGTATCTCTTTGCGCTGAAGCAGCCATTATTTCCCTGGTGCCGAAGTTAGAAAAAAAAGGCAACCAACGCAAGTTTGCCACGTAGGGATAATCTGTGTCGCCACAGTCACAAAAACATTGCCATTACAGCGTCTGGTCGTTGGTGTATTCATAGCCCTTATAACCCTCTCCAGAGCAACGAAAGCATACCAACCCATCTCTACACCAGGTAGAAACTTCTTACATTGGAAGCACCTTCTTGGGTTGGGGATAAAGATATCGACCCTCATCTTGTAAGGGCCAATGTAAATGTGGTCTGGCACTATAGTTGAAACAAAAGCTATAAAGTATTATTAAGTTTTATTATGTTTTCATCCTTTCTGACTGTAAAGGGCTCAGTGCAGATCTCTTTCTGTGATAGATCAGACAGATCTCTGTCTCCGATGATACCCTACCTGCTGTAAAGTGATCTGTGAGGGGTAACGCCTACATGTAACCCGACAAATTTCCATAGTTTTTATACATTTATCGCCTGTGGCTTTCTGACGCATTTCACCAGAATGTCAACAGGCAACATTTATGCGACATATTTGTTTTAATTCCTACAATATATGTAAGCGTTTTGTTCAACGTATCACTACTTATTATCACCATTAATCTAGGCCAATTTTCTTTTGATATTTTGTTTGAGCTAATCAGAATTGTGTTCAGCTGAGATGGGAATTATTCCCCAGCAGATCCGACAAATACATTTTATTGTATTCTACACAATTGGCCCATAAGCCACCGCCTTCTGTTAAGATCTTAATATTTGAGTTACAATGGAATAACCTTAATCATATAATTTAACTATTGCTCAACTTTGATTGTATTAATAACGATTGAATTAATAATTGACCATTGCAGGGCTTGACGTGGCCAGAAGATTGGTCAGAATTTGAGCCCCATCTATGACAATGTTGAGTTACGCGTTAGAACAACGTGGCAATGCGGTACCCTTTTGCTAAATCACATTTGATTAATGATTGATTGATTGATCAGTGTTTCATTACATGCATGGACATTTCAGCAACCTTTTGGCATAATCACTTTAACATTTTGTTTTACTTGCATATGCTCGCAGTAAATGAACGTAATTATAGGAAATCCTATGAAAAGACAAGGGTTGGCATAAATACGGCAATAAAATCATTATTTTGTTCTGGTTTTTAAAAAATGTACATTGTTAAAAAATATGTAAACTGTGAACAGATTATAATAATCTTTCATAAAAATAAAATTTTATGATAAACACTGATCCTTACAAAAAGATTAATACATTATCGTTATAATGCTATCCAATAAATCATGGAGATGACTGTGTAAGACTGACAATTTTGAAAACCCTGATCTCCATTTGTACTTTGTTTTTCGTGCTATTCGTTTTTTTGGTTTAGATATAAAGTAGTTGGCCAAAAGTAAGTGTAACCACGCGAGCCTCTTGTTTCCATAATTCCATAACAGATCACAACTGGATCAACTTTTTCAACAAAGTACGGTTTCCCATAGAGACCTTTGCTAATCTTTTATCGGATTTAAATCTGATGATTTAGCTATATTGGCCTCGGTCCTGTCGATCTGTTTGATGCGACGGGATTAACGATAATACCGCATCGATCGGTAGTCCATAAATTTCAGTTTTTGATTGACATCGACCTCAGTTTTGTAACATTTGTTGGTCTGTGTTTCTTGTGTTTACTCCTTGCTGCTATTCTTCAAAACATTCAGGTTTCTCTTGTATTTTTGTTTTTAAATACCATCTTAGCTATCGCTGACGAAACCGATGGTCAATTGATTTGCAACAGTCTCTTCGTGGTTTATTTCTCTTTGGAACTAAATCATTTAAGATCCAAGACAACCCCTGCATTTTAAAGTCTTCCGTTGACCAGTATACAGACTACAATAATAATGACGTAGCACCTTAATTTGTTGTTATCACTAACCTGTCCAATGCTCCAATCCACGAATTCATGAAACAAACAAATGAACTCGATACACAATATCGGGCTTCCGTCTGCTCGATGAGCCCATGTCATGAACACAATGGGCCAATAATATATCTTCAAGTGATGTTGACAAACATTCATTTTAATTGATGAAAGGCAATCGGTTTCGTTGCAAAGATCATTATTATCAGTATCTCGTTTGATCTCTTTTTAAATAATCTGAGTCACATTCAATTTGATTTATAGTAAAGTGATATTTAGATTTTGGTAGAAATGTGAACAACGAAGTTAGTTTAATAGACATGTATATTACAAATGGTAAATACTGAGGTCAATTGTCATTTTACAATAGCATGTTGGTTTTCGTAAAAAATCATCAGACGTTTTATGCTGACCAAAACATTGTTTAAAATGTCACAAATACAGCTGTATGCCGTAATATGTGAACATATATTATTGTTGATTAGGGTTTACTGCAATTTCAGTCACTTGTAAACGTTAATCTGTTTTCTATCTAAATAAAATACATTTCAATAAAATTGCCTTCGTTGTCCTGACAAAATAACTACATCGTATTCACAAACACTAATTAGGACTTCAGTTGAGAGGATACTTTGACAGGAGAGATGAAGACCTAGAAAGAATGTCATCTTAGCATGTAGCTACTGATGCCTTGTCCAATTGTCCTACAAAACAGAAACATAACATCTGCGCTACCCTATGGACGCAGGGCACACCCTAGGTAAGATATAAGTTTGTCCGTCTAATACTTAATTGAACTTAATCACCAATATTCTTTTAATTCATTTTCAAAAACCATTCGCATAACTAAAAGTGAGTACACAGTTATATCTACAATACATAGGAACATTTATTATGTACATTTATATAGGACATAATCGTGTCTTTTAATTCATTAACCAAAACAAGAAACTGAGTTATGGCAATGCGTACAATACATAGGAACATTTATTATTTACATATGTATGACCATGTACAATAAACGAAACATAACTTGTGTTCTCGTTTACTGCTGCTAGCCAGTGGAGGCAAGTTTCTTTATATTCTGTAAAATTGTATTTAAGTTTTATTTAGCTAAGACAAATAACCAATCATTTCATAATCCCAAGACAAATTTTTAGTTTTAATATTTGACAAATACGCTTTTCTTATTATATTATTACAATAATTCATCTTGAAATGTGCATTTTAACTACTTTATTATTTCTATCTAAATAAAATAAGATTTTGATTATGATTATACTGAACGGACGTAATATTGTTTTTCAAGGTATTCAACTGTGCAAAACCAAGGACAAACTTGAGTTATAGTGTCATATCTGAAAAGGGAAGACGTGACATCTACCATGACTGAAATCCAATACGCTTTGACATAGACAGGCAGAAATAAAAATAACATGCTTGACAGAGAATAAAAGGTATTGACTCACTGTTATCTGGTGAGAAGCTGTTTCTGGACATAGTCATATTGTTTACAGCTAGAAAAGAGTACTTGTGTGGTCTCTATTGGAAACAATGGAAGACCACATAGAGAGTGCTGATTTTCCTTGCTGCTGTCCCTCGTGCCACCATCCACGAATCTGTGTAAACCATTCATTTGTTTGTTTCTTTGATTAGGGTTTAACGTCGTACTCAACATTATTTCACTTATATGACGACGTACCAGCCCATTGGGTGGAGGGTACTACCCTTGGCGCCACTGGTGCGGGACAAATACAGGACACAATACATGTACCACAAACAGATCGGCTTTCTTTTCCCCTTTAGATCCAAGAGCACCGGTCGACATGAAGCTCCCTCCAACCGCCCGTGTCAAACATTGAACTCCGTAGCAAATACTTCCTCATCGTATGACAACGGCATTAGGGCTTTTATCTGCGAAAAATAACATGTTGGTTTAATTGGAGCGTTTGTACCCTAAGGTATATTGACCCTATTGAGACGGGTTGTATATGTTTAGCTTTACATTATACATTACATACCGTGGAACCCATGAGGAATCCTCATAAAAACACTTTCTGTGATTTCATAACAAACCGCAGATCAACTATTTTAAGATTTACCAGTTTCATCACTCAGTACTTGAGGAACGTTAGAATTTAAGATAAAAAGCGCATCACTGCTTTATTGTTGTTTTTAATCTGGCTATATACTAATGGAATACGTCGCCGTCGCACAACAGTGACGCTTTTAAGCACGGCGATGAACGTCAATCAGTAAATTATTTCTGCTGTCCAGGAATTGAGTATAAGAAACGATGCTGATATAGTCCCATGTCAAGATCGGCTGTTTAGTGTGGTGCAGGAAATGCTGTCCGGTTTGATTCATTGACAAATCATTCACTGATGAAATAATTATAAATATACAAGCAAATTACCTGACATTAACAAATAATAGGCGGAAAAGAATCGCACGTTATGTTGACATGGTAAATTTAAAAAAAGAACAGGATTAAAACGCCAAGGGTGGAGGGGTGCTTGTTTTTGTTACCAAAATGCACGAGTTGTGGGAAATCTGTGTCATCTTCTATCAGCCCAAGAATCCATGGCGATATTTTATGACCTTGACCCAAATTGCCATGCTCTAAATAGCAATGCCACGCTCCAAACAACTAGTTAATATTCCTTCCTGGTAGTTCTTGGTCAGCTAAGGTTAGTTCACACGCTGTACTGATTACATTCATCAACCACAACGTAGCTCCGATGTTTTAGTCCTTAGACCTACATCTATAATTCTCTCTTAAGCAATTTGACAACAAAGCCTTATTCGACAGAAACTAATCAACACTCACCGATCTTCGGTGTAAATTCAGGTCAATCAATCAAATACTGACTGCAACTGTTGACAGAGTATTAGTTAAGATACCTTACACAAATGGAAATGACGTTCAATTCTGTTTTAATCAGGAGCATAATTGTGCTGTTTGTTGTACTTCATCTCACATTACTATACAAGTTATCTAAAGACAAAAGCGCCTTCACCTGTATTTAAGATGCTACTTAACGCTGCAATTGAATGTTAGCCCACGTATCAGCTACCCTGGGCTAAACAAGGAAGACAAACAAAGTGAATTGTAATCAACACCACCACTTTTGTTAAAGCTGATGTCAGAATAACTGTGCCGATCTCACGAGTATTATATGAAAGAAAGAGGCAATTAGGTAAGGTTTAGTAAAATTAAATTTCTAATTAAAGTCAGATATCAAAAACGCTTCCAGTGTTTTGTTGAGATCTAAAGCAATCACCTCATTAACAATGTCAATTGTTTTCTTAAATTGACCAATCACAGAGCTATTCCTCAGTTACGGTTTGTAAAAGGCGAAGATTTCCGCTAACAAACCGAAGTTTCGCGATTGGGTGTTATTATATGACGAACAAATACATTCACGCAGAACCAACAAACACCATTCAAATAATACACTTCGAGTTGAATTGCATCTTCCGTTGTTTACATGCTACTTTCAACATCAACACAGAAGAAAATCAGACAATTTCTGCTAGTTTGGGCAGAATATTGTGTTTACCATGGCCGCATGTTGTCTTTGTTTCTATTGGAAAATTGAAACTGTGACCTTTCATGGACCCCGTAAGCTCGACTTAATTGAACAGTAAAAGTAGAGGGGTTACCTTAGATCTCAATATAGCGAGAGACAATACATGGGGAGCATTTTTTAGATCTGATTTTAATTAGATTGCGCTAAGAATTAATACCAAAGTGCGTCCTCTATGGTTAATAACCTGAAGACTATTTGATTTATTACTGGGCTCGTTTCGTCACATATGCTTTACTTTGCAGAGATTCATTTCCGTAAGATTAACATAGGGATATTGAGTTTGTTTTGGCACAACAGTATAAAATTTCATAAATAATGGTAATCTACCAGAGAGGATATTCTAAACAGTTATCACACAAACCATATGTTCCGGATTATATGTATTTAGTGTCTTACAACGGCTGAAACACAAAATTATACATTCAATGCTGAAAATGACAATTACCGTGGCAAATCAAGATTGAATATTTTATCAGGCGACGGGTTTATTCTTATTCAGTGTAATTATTGTAGTCGACGTTAGTTTATTTTCCCGATTTATGAGACGCTGTAATTCGCACAACGAAATTGGTCACAACTATAAGCTGTAAAGGAAATGTAGTTTTTCTTATTCAATTTATTCTTCGCCAGAAAATAGCAAATGCTTTGCAAAACGCAGAGGGTGGATGTGCTTATGACCAGATTCTAGTTTTAGAGAAAATGTGTTGCTGAAAAATAGAGGCTGTGAGGTAGAAGTCTGTAAATGATGTATTGGGAAATTTATTTCACAAATGTGTACAAGAAATTCCATTCACGTTTATTTTACATATGACGAAATATTTTGGATTGTTTTTCATATAAATTAAATACTTTTGAACATATATTAGATGGATATTTATTTCACACATGTAAAACTCTTTTTCACATATGTGAAAATCTTTTTCAAATATGTAAAATTAAGTCATTTATTTAATATGTCAGAAAAATAATTTTATATAGCACAAACAATTCAACATATGTAGACCTATAATAAAGATAGTAGTGATTAAACTTCTTGTCACATATCGTCTCACTTCGTGTTGTAACACTTTTATTTTGATGGCCTTATTGTATCATCCGTCCAGCCAACTGCTATATGAAATATTGACAGTTTCGTCCTTGGAAGAAAATCCTTTACATATCGTATACATATTTCAGGATTAGCGCAAACCAGTTATTATGTGTTGATACAAGTCCCTCTTGGTTAAGGCAGCTTGTATAAACATTACAGAGTTTAGACATGGTAAATAAAAAACAGCAGGACTAAACACCCAGGTGATGGGAAGCATTTTTTGTTATCAAATGCACTAATTGTCGAACATCTGTGTCATCTTCTATCAGCCCAAGAATACATGGCGATATTTTATGACCTTGACCCAAATTGCCATGCTCTAAATAGCACTGCCACGCCCCAAACAACTAGTTAATATTTATTCCTCGTAGTCAGGTAAGGTTTATAGTTCACACGCTGTACTGATTACATTCGTCAACCACAATGTAGCTCCGATGGAATTCGCTCATACGCCTACATATAGAATTCTCTCATAAGCAATTCAAAACTAATCAACATTGACGGAAACTGTCGACAGTCTTTTGATAAAGATACCTTCCAGAATCTGATAGAAATTATGTTCCGTACATGCTCACGGAATCAGTCTGACGATGTATTTGACAATGATAAACCTGACTAATTATATTTGTATTATTGGCCTGGCCTGTCGTTTTTCTATTAAATACTGACACTTGGTCTTTAAGTAGTTGAGAAGCGAATTTTAATTCGGTTTTAATCATGGGAATAAGGGTGCATATGGTGTTTGTGTCTGTGTTTATTAGGCAATCAAACACCAGAAGAATGGACTCGTATTGACAAACTCCATGTCATATTTGTTGTTGTTGAACTTGTACGGGTGTCCACATCTTACTCTACTTTACCTAAGTGCCGTGTCTCCTTCTTCCATACAATACTCGTAAAATCCGCACAGTTATTCTGACATCACCTTTAACAAAAGTGGTGACTTTGATTACCATTCAGATTGTTTGTGTTCCCAGTTTAGTCCAAGATAGGCGATACATGAGCTAACATTGGACTTAAGGTTTTACAGCTGACGTTAAGTGACATGTTAAATGTAGATGAAAACCAATTGTCTCAGATGAGGGGTTCCAAAGTAATGTGACATGATTTTCATTCATACAGGAATATCTGGAGACCATTCTGTTGGTTTTAGGTTAGCTATTATCTTTTTAATAAAAAAGCACTTACACGTTCTGCTGATATATATGTCTAACACACTTCGTTTGTTTTACAATTCTACCAACATTTAAATAATACTTTGATATAGAACATCGATATATGATAGCAAAAAGTGCAATTTTAGAAAAATAGTAAAAGTTTTTTCCAAAGTATTTGCTCTATGTTTTTATATGATCACCCAAGGTCCAAAGAAGGAAATAGTGATACATTTAAAAGACAGAGAAGGAGACGAATTTCTGCTTTAAATTCCAACATATAGATTCATCCTTTTTGTTTTAACCATTTAACCCAAAACATATCCTGTGCTAATTTACATTTCTTGATGTCCATTGAATTCTCACGAATCGTATCAAGGATTAAATAAACATTTTTTTGTATAGATTGTATTTATCATATTACTTTTCGACGATTGTGTTCCTATATCAGAGAATGTCTCACTGATTTGCATTCGCGATTAGGTTTGGTTGAAAGAAAACCCCTAAAAATGGTATAGGACCTCAGTGTAGTGGATTTATTCCTCTAGCAAGCAGATATTAGTTTAAACAACCATCACAGAAATTTGGTAAATTCTGTTGTGTTTATTTACGTCGCCTTAACCAAGAGTCTAACATCAGTGAGAAGACACACAGGATAACTAGTTTGCGCTCACACTGAAATATGTGTACCATTATCGTTATGTTTTACTTAGGTTATAACACCTTATATACAATAAAAAACATAGTAAAGCATATATGTTCAACTCATCTATAAGCTGGTATTTTTCCAATATTTCATATAGCAGTTGGCTGGATGGATGGTGAAATTAGGTCAGCAAAGTATAAGTGTTGTTACACGAAGTGAGACATTAGATATCAATCTGGAAACCTATAGTTTGTGCAATGACTGATTACAATACCTTCATTAGTAGATTACCATTATTTATGATAGTTATACCATTGTGCCAAAAAAACAACATAATATTCCTTTCCGAATCTTACAAAAAGGAATCTCTGCAAAGTAAAGGGAATCTCATCAAACCAGCCCTGTAATAAAAGATACACCTTTCAAGTTATATAAGACATAAAGTACCGTGGCTTGGTATGAATTGCAGTTGTAAAACTATTATTAAATATCTTAGAAAAGAGGACGATGTATATTATTTATTGTTCACTGAGATGGTCATAAATTCCGATAACTCGGCCTCACTCCGATTTGTGCTGAATATACATATATTAGCATAGCTGACCATAGTCACGCGACGGCGCGACCCGCGACTGTGGCTTAGTGGTAGCGTGTAGGCTTCCTAATCCTAATCTAATTTACCGTTCACGGGATCCAGTTTCTTTGCTGACCATCAGGTATATGAGTACCGGCAATCGCGAGGGTGGTTTTTACGAGTTTTCCTCACGGTTTTCCATCGTAATAAAGCCAGGAACAGTGTGAAGTGGATAATCCATTGTCATGTAAATGAACTACCGTTGAGTACGACGTTAAACCCGAATCACGCAAACTAAAGTCATACATTCAAAAACTGCCAATGGCTTACAAAGCATGTCTGTACATTAAAACAGAGATTATTTCACGTTCGTTGTACATGTGGCTTGATTTATTTCTACTAGATTGTACTTTTAAAGCCATTAGTTCCCATATTTCATATCACGCTTTGATTTTGTTCTTGGCCTTATGCGGGTTTTCACATTTTACTATCCTTTACCTAAATGTAACCTCTCCTTCATTCATGTAATATTTATCAGACCACAGTTTTTCTGGCATCAGCTTTAATAACAGTCATTGGATCACTGTGTTTGTGTTATCGTTTAGCCCAGTATAGCCGATATGTGAGTTAACCTTTAATTTCAGGTTTTATAGCGTTTATAGCGTTAAGTAACATACTAAATGCAGATGAAAACCAATATTCGCTTTAGAGGTCTCCCATAGTATTGAAATAAACCTTTTTTCGTTGTGGATAAGTTGTGTACAGAGCCGTAAAAGGGATATGGAAAATTGTATTTGTTTTCTGCAATTTATTCCTTATAACGACTTAGTATCTCGTTATACTGACTTAATATCTCGCTATAACGACTTAATCCACCAATCTAAAATGCATCAGTATTCCACCACTGTGTTTCTCAAATTTCGTTTTGATCTATCTATGGACTGATTTACATTCAACTGGCCTGTGGATTATTATTGATTGATTGATTTATTTGTTGATTGATTGATTGATTGATGTTTAAGCTGTGCTTTAGGGTATTTCACTTATATGACGATGGCGTATTCCAACAATAATTGACACTAGCACAACCGAGATGCGAAGCGTTTTCATAATGCTGGAAAGTTATGACATTTTCCTCCATTGCTGAAAGCATTGTTACTCTTCAAGAGTTTTAAGCTTAAAGAGAGTAAAAGAGTTTTAAGCTTAGAACTGTTCTTGTTTTTAGCCATTAGATCTTCCGTCAACAACCTTACTCTGGGATAACATCACACAACTGTGAAGCCGTAAAAGGAACAACAAATTTGGCCACAATTAAATCGATATAAAGAGCTTATAAGTCGTTATAACGACTTGGTATCTCGTTATAACGACTTATAAAGGACAAGTCAGGAGTAGAAAATGCGTCTCGTCTTTTCGTGGCTTTTGTGGGTACTTCCAAAGGATGATTATATTAAGATCTTATATATTAAGAAAGCAGAGGCCATCAAGATTGTCAAAATAATTTCATATTGTGATTATTTTTTTGAATAATAGCATTAGTAAAGAAAAACATCAAATATTTTCTTAAAATGGACCCTTGTTTGTAACTCTCATTTTTCTCGTATGGTTGGAGATTTTTATCCAAACTTTCATGTCTTTGAAGCCAAGTATGTACACTTAAATACCATCACAGGTTTTTTTTTTCAAATTCAAGTTAGTTTTTGTACAATTAGTCAAAGTATATGAAAAAATGTAATGATTGAACCCGGATTGTTTAAAGATTACTCCCCAAAAATTTAATAAACGACATGTTTTTTTTTTAATTGAATGAAAAGGTTTTATTCATTGTACTCATTTTTAAAAACTTATATTTATAAAAACATGCCTTTAAATGGCAGTATTACTTCCGACATTGGGGTGACTTCACGTCGGCATCACAGATTTCGTTCACACCTTTGTTAATAAGTATCAGTAGGAGTCCTACTGGGGCATGACTAGTCTGTATAAATGTGTGTTTCAACACCAACAGACATTTGTTCTCCTCATCTACTGTTCAGTTCAAATACACATCCACATACTCCTGCAATCAGGATCTGTTGGCCTTTCGCTAATTGGTTTGTGGTATAATAGTCAGCAGATAGTCAGTCAGCTGAGGTGAGATAATTACGTAAATCTCTCCCGCCTCACTTCGATACACCTACGCGTTAAACAATCTGATCCACCTATGTTAATTAACTTAGGCTTTGATGATTCTATCTACTTGGGGTAACTATTTACATATTTTTAATGATGCTTCGCGCTGTCCATGCACCAAGAAGTGTTCCTTTGCTTTTACTATTCCAAAAGTTATAGACTGTCAAATAACTTATCTTTGTTCTCTTGTGAGTTAGTGTCTATTATTCTTTCCTTGCAGTTTTTGTCGGACTTTCGTCCAATTCGGGCAGTTATTTTTTCCGATTCCCTGAGTGCCTTAACA
>JARFOD010108055.1:0-15749 GCA_031763545.1 Mopalia muscosa
ACAAAAATAAAACGTACAAACAGATCAGCTTCCTGTTTCCCTTTAGCTCTGAGAACACCAGGCAACAGAAAGCTCCTATTTTCTCGCCTCTTACGATCAACCGAGGAAGCCAAGGGAGTATTCTGCAGGACTGGCCAACCCGCTCCCCCATGGGGCTACTGATGGGTTTGAAAAACTGTCCAGCAACTTTCCAAAGTGTAATGGAGGCTGTTCTTCATGGATTAAATTTGAAGATAGCGATTGTTTACCTGGACGATATAGGGATTTTCTTGCGAGATTTCGACAGCCACGTGACTCATCTAAGACAAGTGTTCACAAGATTACTTTCAGCCAACTTAAAAATAAAACCAACCAAGTGCAGATTTTGCAAAACGGAAATTCGTTATTTAGACCACATAGTGTCTGCATATGGAATATCTCCAGACCCAGATAAAGTGTCAGCCGTCAAGGACTACCTCGTGCCATCTAACCTTAAAGACTTGAGAGCATTCTTAGGACCGTTTATTTCCCAGTATTCACTTGTTGCTGAACCATTGTACCTTCTGACAAAAAAGGATATTTCGTTTTTGTGGTCTCCTGAATGCCAGAATGCATTTGACTCTCTTAAAACTGCCTTAACAACAGCACCTGTAATTGGTTATCCGAGACACGACAAACCGTTCCTATTGTATACGGATGCTAGTTCATTTTCCGTGGGACCTGTATTATGTCAAATTCAAAATGGCGTAGAGCGCGTCATAGGTTACGGGGACGCTCATTGAACGCAATTATGGCTTAACACAAAAAGAGTGTCTCGCTCTTGTAAATGGTTGTATACGTTGTGAGACATAGCTCATTTACCTATTGTCGACCATAGTGCTCTCCAGTGGTTGCTGTCGCTTAAGAAACCGGTTGGCCGTCTTGCACGTTGGGTCTGTCTGCTACAGTCCTACAATTTTACTATCAATGTATCATCCTGGTAAAGTTTACTCAAACGCTGATGGTATTAGCCGACGACCTTATTCCAATGAGACAAATGACAATGAGAAATCCTCAAACATAAAGCAAACTCGTGACCCTCCACTTTTGGAAGTGGTTCGCTCTCATATCCACAACGTGGTGCATAAGTTCAAAACAACCAAGCTGTGAAACATTATTAATTCTTGTTCTATTTCATTGACTTTAGTAGCCGATGCCCAACAGAATGACATTCATTGTAAACCATTGTTGGACTATCTAAATAACGGCACACTACCGGACGACAAGAAACAACCTGCCGATATTCTTACTGTTAGCCGACAGAATTTTGTGCAGAATGAACTTCTTTTTCATGTTTGGTCTCGTGATGGAAAGAGACAACCTAACGATTGTCTTGCTTCATTGGTAATTCCTCAAATACTTACCAAAGACATACTTACTCTGACTCATGATTCCCCTTTTTGTGGTGGTCACTTTGGAATCCATAGAACAATTGAAAAGACTCGACTAAAATATTTCTGGAAAGGTATGTGTGGTGACATTGCCAATTGGGTAAAATCGGGCCACTTTTACAACTCACGTAAGAATCCACAACAACCAATTAGAGCACAAATCAGACCTATGCCTGTGGGATTTCCGTTTCAACGAATCAGCACAGACATTTTGGGTCCACTCCCGGCTTGCCAAGACAGCTTGTTTGTTTGTTTGATTGGTGTTTAACGTCATACTCAAGGGTATTTCACTTAGATGACGACGAACAAAAATACAGAACATCACAAACAAATCTGCTTCCCGTTACCCTTTAGTTCTGAAAACACCTGGGCAACAGAAAGCAACCTTTTTTCTCGCCTCTTACGATCGACCGAGAAAGCCGAGGGATTATTTTGCAGGGCCATGGCCCACCCGCTCTCTCACGGGGCTGCCAAGACAGTAAAAAATACTTACCTAATTGTGTTCGTTGATTGCTTCACCAAGTATGTAGAACTGTTTCCTGTCTCAGATATCAATGTGAAAACGGTAGCTAAGTGTTTTGTGGAAGGTATAATATGTCGACATGGTGCACCACAATCTCTACATTCTGACCGAGGAATTAATTATTTGTCTCATGTGGCCTTAGAGACTTGTAAGCTACTGTGTGTTCAGAAAACAAATACGACTACCTACCACCCCGCGTGTAATGGACAAAGCAAGCGGTCCATGAGGACAATCTTAGAATCTCTGTCTAAGTATATGGATTAGATGAGTGGGATCAGTATGTCAGGTATATACAGTTTGCATACAACACCAGTCCTAGTCTTGGCTTAATGAGTTATTCGCCTTTTTTCTACTCCATGGTCGACATCCAGTCTTTCCTATGGACACTGTCCTGTCCATTCCGTCACATGTGAATGTTTCAACAGCTGACTATCTCAGTGAACTTATAGACAAACTTAAAACGGCACGTACTGTTTGCTCGAGATCTATTACAAGAAAGGAACCAGAGATGCGCTGAGCGTCATGCTACGTCTGTCAGTGAACCAACGTTACATGTAGGTGTCACTCTACTTGTACAAACCTGTTATAACTGTAGGACAAACCCGTAAGCTCTCTTCTAAATGGACAGGTCCGAACTACATAGTGGAGAAATTGTCCCCAATTCATGTGAAATTGAGACTTGTATGTAACAACGAACCAGTACAAAACCAGCGGTGTTAGCTCCGGATGAGATTCCATCAGAAAATATCTCCTCTGTAACCGATGATAGCATTCCAACATCGGTACCAGATGTACCCACCTCTACACAACCTACAGTTTGTCAACAGTTATCTTCTGCCAGTTGTTCGCAACAAACATTCCATTAAGTTGAGATAATGTGACTTTTGTTACACTATATGGCGTTTCGTGTGCTAAGCCTCTTTGCAATTTAACCTACTACACTTTTAAACACCATTCTCTGAAATTACACATGTGGTCGGATCATTTTCTTCGGCTTGGCCTGAGAGTATTAAGTTGCCTATGCACAGTGCTAATTAAGTTCAATTTTATTATATCAAATGCCAAAAAAGACTAATGCATTAAAAAAAAACATTTCATTAAAACTTACTGAAGGATTTTGTCTTCGTTCTTTAATTGTTTTCGATAACATGCTGACAAAGAAATCTGTTACTTCTTTTGTGTCTGCTGTCAAATCCGTGGCCTCAAATATTGGAACGAGGAATGGAAAAAATACTGTGTGAAAACAACACAAAGAGTATATATCATACTTTTGGCTTATATTATGACATAATATTAACAATGAATATCGTTTAATATTATAATTCAGGCTTTTTAATTCGGTCTGTCCTGAGACACCACAATGAATCAAATAGAACTCAGGTTGGCGATAACTCAGTGAGTTCGTACGGTAGCTTCTCTTTAAAGATGGCATGCCAGCAAAGTACTCGCGCTGGCACGTCTGAGACGAGAAAGCACAACAACAGTTCGGTTTCTTGAGTAGTCCAGTATTAAAAAACAATGTTAGAAATCTCATTATTTACCCGACTTCCAAAATGGCGTCTGATACGGAAAACTACTCTCATGATTATTTTGTTTTTAGATTATGGTAAATGTCAATCGTATTTGTGTGCAGATTGTTTCCTATTGATGAATGGCGATTTTTTTAAAGCTACAGTTTAACGCTCTCACTGAATTCAACAAACAGTATGTTTTAATATGTTTTTCACCATAATGCTACAGTCAGGCAGGTCCTGAAAAATCATGCACAAATACAGACAAAATAAGTCTGTATGATATGAGCAATGATATAGCAAATAAAATGCAAGTTTAGCGATTATTTATTGGGAGCCAGTTTCACCACCTTTGGTCAATTTGATTTAAGTAAAATACTGTTTTTAATCCTTATAGTACTTAGCTTGAAAATGTTCTTTTAAAACCTGCTATAATTATAAGAAGAAGTAGTTAGCGACGCCAAAAGTCTGAAAATAAGTCTAGGAATATTATTTGTAAAAGAATATTTTGGAAGCACGATGCCTCCAAACACATTAATCTAGAATCCTAATTTATCCGTGAAAAATTTATTGTCTCAGCACATTCAGAACCACCCTACTGAAAATAAGATTATAATTATCACATTTTAACAGTAATAGAACTCACAGCTGAGCATGACTGGTATCTTTTTAAAAGTATTGGTTTCGAATACTCGTTTAGCCATTCTTAAGAAGTTGTCGTTGAGGTTTTTCTGTACATCTGTATCTATTCCAAACCCCACAGCCCCGATTACCTCCAGCGACATTGCACCCATCATCCTAAAACAGGTATACTAACCATTACAAATTCAAAGAAAACCAAACAAAAAAATAGCCCATGTTTCACAACCCTGATTCACATATTCACATTTTCTTTTGTTTTTAAACAATCTCATGGTCAACATATTTCTCATGACAAAATGTTTCTATTGATCTTAGTCTTGAGTTGTTGTGAGTAATACATACACATCTCGATAAAAGGCAATACTGTAATACAATTATATTAATAAGACTATGTCAGAACTCACAACTTTGCCTCGAAACTTTCTCCACTCTTGCACTGTTTTTCGAGATTAACCATCAGCCGCTTGAGACACGTGTCTATCAATGGTACCATCTGCAAGAAAGGTAAAGGCAAAAGGAATTTACTGGCGTATTCAATATAGATCAATGTAGATAGAATTGAAACGCTTGTAATGGACAATATTGAACAGTGAATATTTTTTGTGTCTTTTAGAAAGTGAAGTTTAACAGTATTTTCGTTATTTTGGGATAACACTTTCTTAGTTTGAACAGTGTCTAAGATAACATAAATAAATCGTTCGTTGTTCATAATGGTCCACGGTGTCCAATAGTTTGTTAGAAATTATATTGTATCGTTTATTTTAGACAATATTTAATCGTTTGTTGCTTCCAGCGGTAAAAATATTGACACAGTCAGTTGTAATAAATATTAAATCGTGTTTTGTAGACAATATCAAATAGTACGCTATGGACAATTAATGAGTACGTTGTGGGAAAATACGATATTGAGTTGTACGTTGTGTTAAACACAGCAAAGACCTTGTGGACACTATTGAATCAGGAGTTATGTACAACATGGAATATTGCGTTAAGAACGATATTGACATTCTCTGATTTAAGAACAGACTCCTTATCAACGCTTTTGGTGTTTCATTTGAGCGTCACAAGCTTACCATCCAAATTTTACGAGCTTATCAGTTATTTAGGAAATCTGAATCGCAAGTTTTCCGTCCTAGCTTTAACTGAAAGCTGGCTTAATCCTTCTACCGATTCTCTTTATCACATTCCAGGTTATACGTCTTTTTCATTCTCCACAAACAATCGTAAGGGTGGGGGTATAATTAGTTTTGTTGGCAGTAATCTACAGTGTAAAATCTGAAACGATTTATCATCAATCTCTGATAACTTTGAATCCCTTTTCTTTCACGTTACAGATCTCAACACAAAGTATCCTGTGGGAGTAATATACAGACCTCTCGGAAAGTCTGTTGATGACTTTATATCTTTACTTTCAACTTTGCTTCAATCAAATCCATCCAAAAAAATATGTGTTGACCTTTAGAAATCGGAATCTCATCGACAATCAGATGATTTCCCCAAGATTCTTAAATGTCACCATTGTCCGCCCCAAATCACCAAACCTACTCGCGTTACACATTCTACTGCAACTCTTATTGATAATATATTTACAAACTTCTTTCCTCGTGACATTATTCTGTTGAATGATATTTCTGACCATTCCCTATTTTTAGCTTCCTTCCCGGACTTTGTTTTAAAAATGTTAGACTCATTGATACGCCAAATAACATCAGAGCAAGATTTTTTTAAGCGGAAATTGAAACCATTGAATGGAACGATGTATTAGTTTGTGTGAACAAACCACTAGCACTCGAAAACTTCTCTTCCAAATTTAATCAAGTATATGATGAAGTTTTCCCATTTGTTACATTAAACTCGCCTATAGAGAAGATTAGTACGCCATGGATAACTCCAGCATTGCTTGTATCCATATATGAAAAGAACTCATTATACAGAAAATATTTAAAATCAAATGACTTCACTTCTAGGAAACAGTATAAGCTCCAAAAACAAATTTAACAGTTTAATTAAGCGATCTCGTCAGATATACTTTGAAAATAAATTTAATGCAAGTAAGAAAGACATAAAAGCCACTTGGAAATTATTAATCAGCTTTTAAGACACAATGCGAATAATTCTTCAGTGCCTAACTGTACTTCGACAATGCTTCTTAACTTGACAAGAAAATACCATAAGGAACGAATCATTTTTCTGATTACCTTGGACTACCTGTCTTTTCAGTGTCCAACGGTATCAGCAGAAAGTGTAGAACAAATTAGTAGAAATCTTATATCCTCTTCACCATGCATTGACGGCATACGAATGGCCGATCTCAAACTTATTTCGCAGCCCTTAGCTCACATTCTCAATTTATCTTTTAGCAAGGGCTTATTACCTTAATTTTCCAGTCAATATCAGCAAAACCAAGTTTATGATAATTTCTCCTTTAAAAAAGTCAACCATTAAAAAGATAATGTTAAGTTATACAAAGATTATTTGTGTAAGTGAGCAAATATTCTTTGGAATTGTTTTCAATGACAAACTAAACTGGACCGCACATATTAACTTAATTTTCCGAAATCCTTCGCGAAACTTGGGTATATTAAACCACATTAAACATCTCCTTAACAAACCATCTCTTCTTATACTCTACTATTCTCTCGTTACCCTTATCTAACCTATGCAAATATTCTTTGGGGAAACACCTATATTACACACTTAAAACCTTTATTCGTCCTACAAAAGCCCCTCTATGTTCAATAACTCTTTCTCATAAACTTGATCCATCTATTCCTCTTTTTAAATCACTCAAAATCCTACCTATTTCCAAATCTACTTTTGCTTCAATTTTGACCGGTGCACGCAAATTTTATTATCACCCGGATCTCCTCCCACCAATATCTCGTCAACAATTCCAAAAACAGGTTGATGTCCATAATTATCCAACTAGAACTGTTAATGTGAACCTCTATAGTCCTATTACCTTTTATCAGTTTTCTTTGTATTCCTTAAAACATAATGCTCCAAGAGAATAGAACAAGCTCACAGTTAAACTTAAAACTATTGATTCGCTGTCCTTGTTTAAATATAATCTTATGGAGTATGTTCTCTCTTCCCGTTGATGGGTACAACATTTACATGCAATGCTATTAAAACCAGTCCGTTTATTCTTATGTATCATTCTTTTATTGACTGATTTTAATTTACGTAAACTTGTTTTTTAACGGGATAAAAAGTCTTAAAGACTTTATTCCCCACATCGATACTTACTATTCAATTATTTTATGTTATTATTATGGTGAATAAATAAATAAATACAAATATAATTATCTTAAACTTTTGATAAGATTATTTTTCAATGTATTCAATGGTATTTGTCAGGGAGGCATATTATCTCCGATGTTGTTTTCTCATTATCTGCATTAGACAGATCTTGCCCTCATTGGATGCACTATTACTTTCATATTTTTTACCATTTATTGTAAACTGGCAATATGTGTGCTAGGCAGAATCTTTACAGAAGTTATTAGACATATGGTGTGAATTTTCAACTTCCTATGATGTTGTTTACAATTGTGAAAATAGTGTGTGCTAAAATAGTTGACATGAAAAATAAAGTAGTCCGTGTGTAAGTTGTAGCATTGCATTCGTTGAATTCTATCAATGAACAGAGAGTAACCAATAAAATCGTGTGAAAGCTGTATATCACAGGTGATGCCATGAAACAAATATTGCATGGCTGTATCACACGAAAGTATATTTGTTTATGGGATAACTATATTTTTCATTTTTTATATTTATATATATATGCATTTAACAGGAGCCAGTTTCGAGCCATTTAGCCTCCAATCCTCCAATCGAGATTAGTGTTTGTTATCACAGTTTCGAAGACTGCTTATCAGCCAGTTGTCATATTTTTCAGGCCTAGTCAAGGAAAAATAGACAGCATTGCAAGTAAATTCACAAAAGCAACAAATGCTAATTATAGCTAACATAAAGCCCGCACTATAGTCGATTCGGTAGCACAAAACCTACTCAGCGAGTTGTTAAACATAACTCTATTCTATTTTTCCTTATATTTGCACAAGAGCTGACAACAGAATACATTGCAAAAATATGGTTTGAACAGACTCTTCTAAACAAACACACTACAGGTGTAGTATCAGATTCATCAGCATCATGCAAATACAGTTTTAAGATAAATGGGGACAGAATACCGCCTTGTCGCACCCCCATTTGATGTCCCAAATACATCTGAACGCACATATCCCCACTTTACAGCAAGCAATTTATTTTGTTACAATGTAAAAATAAATACGTTGGGTTTTGTAAGCAACATCATGATCGAGGAAAGATGTCTCCCATAATGCACCACTTTTAAAATGCGTTCTTCTGAATTTTCTTGTGTGTTATGTCGCTATGGGGGATTGTTATTACTACTGGTTATTGCAATGGGTAGAACTCTCAAACGTGCGTTGGTGCATTAGTACATCGTGGACACCAGTTAGTTGTGTGCCATCAGCAA
Source organism: Mopalia muscosa (assembly GCA_031763545.1). Lineage (NCBI taxonomy): Eukaryota > Metazoa > Mollusca > Polyplacophora > Chitonida > Mopaliidae > Mopalia > Mopalia muscosa. The sequence goes on from JARFOD010108055.1 coordinate 8,590, forward strand.
TTACTTTCTGATTACACCCAATATAAGTGGCATGTCTCTCATCACGACATTAAACACCAATAAATCAGTGTCATTTAATCAATAGCTTACTATCAAATATACACTGAACCAAGTTCACTGATATTATTCGAATCTCTCTTTAATTGTTTGGGTTAAGCATTTGCATAATTTTAGCTCAGCATACAGTCTGAAGCACTTACCCGCCTCATTTTGCCCGAACTGAACGTGGGTGTTAAAAGCTTACGAACAAATTTCCAATGGTCGCCTGGAAGCGCAGATACCATTAGTTTCTGTACCTTTGAAACAGGAAGGCCTGACTGAAAAAGTTAAAGGAGGACAATTACTTACAGATATATGTATACAATGAAACCACTATGAGACATCAATATCTATTTATTAAAAGTGTCAAAGCAAATTCTTCGGCGTATCGCTATGTGTAATTTGAATTTGAATGTATATCAGTTTGCTCTATTCAATATCAGTGTTAATAGCAATTAAATGGTGTTCAAATAATTCATAATTTCGAACATACAGTCATTTGAATTCTTACTCATCCATATGATACAAAATACACGGCTTATGTGTACAGGATGGCTTGGTTACAGGACGTTAAGAATCGGGTTAAATATTACATACACTATCCGAGCGTGTATAATAAACAGCTTCGACGCTATGCACATGCACTATATATATTCATAGGTGTGACAAAACCAAACGAAACCCGAGGTTGTCTCTAGGTGAAAGTTTCGCGGCTTTTTGCTTGCAAAATTTATCCTTCAGAATATTTTCGCAATATTATCGGGATTTTACCAATCGCTCCAAATACTTATGTTCTCTCCTCGGAGTGTACGTCTGAATCTTTTTTGACGAGTAAATATATTTCCGTTTTAATCTTGCCATATTGAACAAATCACGTGACTGATGCTGCTTTTTTTTTTAGCCAAAAATTACGCTGGGTCAATCGCCAGTGTGTGCGCTCAAATCGGCCGGTAACTTTCGCTGGCCAATTCGCTGGCGATCAGATCGCCGCGATCGGTATAATCAACCCGGTCCACAGCCTATCTACAATCATATTAGCACCCCATCTTCAAAATTGGTCCCCAAGCCACCTTCATAATATCATCCTCATTCCACCTGTATAACCCTGTCACCATTCCAACTTCATACTTTATCCTCAACCCACCTTCGTAACCCGGTCCCCAAGCCACCTTCATAATATCATCCTCATCCCACCTGTATAACCCTGTCACCATTCCAACTTCATAATATCATCCTCACCCCACCTTCGTAACCCGGTCCCCAAGCAGCCTTCATAATATCATCCTCATCCCACCTACATGTATAACCCGGTCCCCATGCCACCTTCATAATATTATCCTGACCCCACATTCGTAACTCAATCCCCATGCCACCTTCATAATACCATCCTCATCCCACCTTCGTAACACGATCACCAAGCCACTTTCATAATATATCCTCATCCAACCTTCGTAACCCAATCCCCAAGCCACCTTCATAATATCATCCTCATCCCACCTGTATAACCCGGTCCCCATGCCCCCTTCATAATATTATCCTCACCCCACCTTCGTAACTCAGTCCCCATGCCACCTTCATAATACCATCCTCACCCCACCTTCGTAACTCGATCAGCATGCCACTTTCATAATATCATCCTTATCCCACCTTCATAACCTGGTTCCCATGCCACTTTCATAATATCATCCTCATCCCACCTTCATAACCCGGTCCCTATTCCACTTTCATAATATCATCCTCATCCCACCTTCATAACCTTCACAAACCAGTCCCCTGGCCACTTTCATAATTTTATTCTCACCCCAAACTTGCAGTTCTCAGCCCACCTTCATAATCCCAATAGCACTTCCTCTTCGAAACCGTCAGGATGAAATTTAAGATGTACGTACCACAAAGCACTTATCACACGGTTTGTATTAAAGGTGTTTGATTAACCCCTTATTGTCCAGGTGACGTTTAATGCTATGTATGACATAACACTTACCGGGCGGTCTATAAAGTTTGAGAAATCTTTTATGCAGACTTGTCTGATGACCTCTGGGTTGGACACATTGATCGTAGGTCTTCTCCCGGTCCAGGTTCTATAAACATATAAAATAGCTACAAATTAGACCCTAATTAAAAAAAGTGCGGAACTCAAATTATTCATTGACTGTCTAATTACTGTTTTATAGTACAAAACTGTACTACAACTAAAATATGTCCTTGTAGGAATATTGTAAACCATTATATGTACTTCATTTCGGATGTAACCTGAGCAATCTAGAGACGGGAGATAACTCAGGCAGATCGGTCGACGATGCCAACCGATCTAGATTTGGTTAACAGGTACCGAAAGAGTCAAGGGATGTTAGACAAGAAAAATGTCAAGTCATTAAAACGCAGCACTCGGCATTTATCGACTTGAAATTTCTGTTTCCGTCGTAGACTTGTTTTGCATCAAAGAGTGGGCTGCTGTATGTCTAAATGTTTACGGGCGCACGATTTTAAATTAAACATGAATACAAAAGCGGATGCAAGAAAATTCTTTTCGAAGGCATTATTTGGACGGATACCCAAATCTGAATCAGTGAACAGAAAGGATAGTAACCAGTACTGAATAATCTTAAACAGCGTCAGGGTTTAACTTGTTTCAGAGGCATTTGTAAATTGGGTAAATGAAAAGAGATTTGTAGTAGAGCTTACAGGTCCTTTTCTCCACGAAATATATTTTTTTTAACTTTTTATCAAATTAGAATCTGCAGCAAGTTTCTCGCTTTAAGAGTTCACCGAGGATTTCATAATGGTTTAAGCATGATAGCGAGCATGCCGGATCATCCTGGACATTTCTTTGGTAAACGAATCTCGGGTAAAATATGATGTGCTGGGCATGGGATATCAGTCCGGCGAGTACTCCTTCAACAGTCGATGTTGTCATCGGATATATATTTTATTCTAACTACAATCACAGCTCATTTCATTTTATTTATAACATGTTGTGGATGAAAACAGAAAGAACGTTGTATGTTATTGTGAGTTGAGCTACGAAACGCGTCAGATCAATAATTTATTCAGTATGAGTTACTGATTGTTTGTTTGGTGTTTAACGTCGTACTCATATGAGTTCCTGAAGTAGGAATAAGGACACGTTCAATCACGCCTGGAAAATGACCGGGGGAAAGAACGAGTATTTATACCATTCTAATAGAAATCAGCAATTTAAATTTAAAGTTGGTCCAACTCCGTGGTATTGCATCAGCATTGGGAGAAGACAAAACTGACACAATATAAATGTTAGTTTTTTGTTTGAAACAGTATTTAAACACATACAAAATTAAAGAACAAATGTTTTAATATTTGATGTTATCTTGGATCCATTTTATGGAACACCTGCTTAAAACTAGTTCTGTATGTGGAACAGTAAGCAGGATTCTGTTGCGTATGTGGGTGATCGTCTTCTGATTACAATGTAGTAATTATCAACGTTTTTCTGTATTTCTGGATAAACGTTATGGTATTTTGTTTTGTTAACGTTATCGTGTTATCCTATAACCCCGATCCGCCGTGTTTAAGGCGATGCCAGGATACCTGCTCTTTTTTAGATTACTTCGCTTGAACATAAAAAACAAGATTTATCAATGTTTTATGATTGAAAATGTCATCAATTTTATCTGTCTCTCTGCTTATCGGGGATCTATTTTATGACTGGGAACTCCCATACGCGGAGCATCACATTGTTGACGGTCACAAGCTTGGAGCATTGCTAAATGGAAGAGAATGAAATGTGTGGCTTTGACTGCTTTTTATTGTGATGTATAAAACCCTAATTGCATTGGCTTATTGAAATCAGTTTTTAAATAAGTAATAAAATTATCCAGGTCAATTTCCATATTTGTGCGTTTGCTGTGGTAGTCCACATAAAGTCCTCCAAACTGAGGTTTGCAGATTTCCTATGAGGGCAAAGTCCAGATAAGCCAAGGTCAAAGAATAAAAAGTGTTATTACACTGCGATGTAGTCTTACGGAGCCGAAAAAGGGACTTCTAAAAATAAATTTTCATCTTGGCCTTCTCAGAGTTCGACATTCTTATATTGATGAAATGTTATCACCACAGAGAAAATAATTATCATTGGGCACGAGATAATTAACCAATAGGATGTAAGAAACTAAGACAGATGCGTTTTCATTGAACAATTAATTCGGGGTCCGACATATTATGCTTTTAAACGGAATAGAAAGCAAGAGTTGAACTGTGCTATAATTTAGAAGGCAATAAAAGAGAGCTTGCAACCAACATTGTCCATATTTGTCCACAAATAATACTTACAGGTACATATCACCGTATTTCTTTACATTTTCTTTGTCGGAAAGTAAAAATCCCTGTAACAAAAAACATTTGAAATTTAATTAGACCTAGTTTTGACTCCACGTGCTACAAACGTCTATAATTCAAACCAATATATAAAATCTGTTCAATGTACGGCGGAAACAAATTAAGAATGGGGTGGACACATTAAGCTTTAGGGGTCCAACATATCGTCGGTCTATGGAATAAAAGATTGCGTGCAAACCATGTGAGACCATCTAATTCCACGAATACTTACGATTACGACGATATGAATCCACGCATTTTGTTCAAATACCATATGATAACCGTTTATATGATCGAATACTAGACTGATCGACTGATGTAGGACCAGAATGACTACTTTTCCACAGAACGAGTTAGTTTCCTGAAAGAGGGCAGTTTTAATACTGGCAAGATGAAAAGCGACATTATTGCTGCTACTGGCTTTTCTCTTCCATATTAAAACAATAAACAAAGTAAGAATCTACCTAAATAGATATAGAAGATTAAAATTTACACCAGCCTTGTTATTGAACTGGAGAAGATTCCCCACAAACGGAGACGGTTTCGGTCCCCCCACTTTGATAGTACATGTGATATACAGCCAGATCCCATACCTAGAAAAAGAACCGTTTTAATTGATTTTAACTCGCTAATGTATAATGCTCACTCTTAACATAAATATTTCTAACCGTTAAAATATGCATTGTTACTGTGACCAGGGCGTAGTTTAGATACTTGTACATGTAACGGACTTTTCTGATACCATTATAAGATTGTGCTTTTTTCATCCGAACATTGATTGTGAAAATTATATAGGTTACCGGTTCGATTTAATGTTAGAAATGATTTGGGAAATAACGTATTAAGAAACCAGCTCAACGACACCTGGGTCATATGCCCGTCATTTGTGTTGACTGTATGCCTATGCCTGTTATGGTGGACAGATTCTCGTGGACAGTTATAAGTAAACGTGGGCATAGTTCAGTTCCTGCGAAACAACGTCAGTGGAAGCAAAACGTATTACAGATATATATTTTTATGGAATGAAATTAAGCGTCTTTGAAACCGAAATAGACGACGATGATGCGATTATACGCTGCAAAAATGTGTGCCAGAATGTAACACTGGGTTCGATTCCCGGATGGGTTTCAACCTGCAAAATTGTCTAAATTAGAGTCTGTTCAAACTTAGAAAGTGTTATCCCAAAATAAAAAAAATACTGTCAATCTTCATATTCTAAAAGACACAAAAATTATCATCTGTAACTAAATTGTTTTAACAGGTCTGTTTTGATATTGCTTTAATCGCATGTCATTGCTAACGTTTGGTATTGTACCTCATTTAAATTTCTCCCCATGCTCTGTACATGTATCTTGCGGTCACTATGTTGCAGGCTTATATCGCAAAAAAGCCCTAAACGTTTTTGAGTTACTTCCCAGTGTAGCACTCTCCAGTGTTAGCACTGGAATTCTGTTCGAGCTATAGCAGAGAAATTATTAAAGAGTTAGAGAATTAAGGTTACTCGGTATAATTAACAAATAATCCAGGAGACTGAGCCAAATAACACTTTATGGACTGGTCAGTCACCCACAAGACCACAGCTTCGCTACATAATTTGTTAATTATTTTAACTTAGACATTTAACTTAATCCCGTGTGTTTACTTGGTCCAACATACTGTTTAGATCGCGCCATAGTAGGCATATACATTTTTTGTTTGAACATTAGTAAACACATGGTGTCAGAAGTTAGTATTAAGCCTACATCATGTGCCTAGACGGTATTCCAGTCACAAAACGGTGTTAACGGTAATGTGTCCTAGCTACATCGATGGCTCCGACGATATTTACTGTACGTGATAGATACAGAGAATCCGAACCGTGGCATTGTGTTGCATTCTTGTCGTTACTGGGTGCAACCGCCCTTAACATGTATATGGCTATTTTACCTTTAAGGAAGAGAAAAGATGAGCACTCGATAAAAAGCTTACTACATGCGTTATAAAAGATAAGACAAAGCAGCAAAGGCATTACCATGATGTTACCATGAAGTCCATAACCAATTGTTCCATTTAAAGAAGGTACATAAAGGAGATTAAAAGCAACAGTGGTAGGCCAAGATGACCCAGACAATACTTTGTAACATCGGTAGATGGTTTTGTCTACCGCAAAAACCGACATGACATTCTTTACGTCTTAGAAACAACAACAGATGGTAGCTAACCAACTACTGAACAACATGACGTTCAGTACTCAGCAAACAGCCATACAAACAGACAACCAGAATAATTCCTTTCTATTTTCTAACTAGACCATACCCAACTCCTAGATCAACAGTATGTAACACCCCGTCCCCATCCCGCGATACTCTCGATATTCTCCGAGAGTAGAGAGATAAAGCCTCAGCCTCGATTACTAAAATTATGTGAAGTTTTGTAATCTGTACATATATATGATGTTTTAATGACTATATGTGAACTGTGGGATTAAGTATGTATATGGACCGCTGTCGCTGATGGCCAACAGACGGACTCGATCCCGCAAAAGTTAGGCTTCATCAGACTAAAGCGCCCACTAGAGCCCTTAAGCCACGGCCTCAGGCCCATTTTTTCCTGGGAAAAGTTTAGAGGAAATTATCACAGGAATGAACAATCTACTATGTGTCATAATCTCTGACGTCATATCTAAAGATTTTGATTTGATTTATTCACCATAAATAATAGTATTTTCGTTATTTTGGAATAACACTTTCTTAGTTAGAACATATACCTGTTCAGAAAATTTTGTAGGTTGA
>JARFOD010108066.1:0-15747 GCA_031763545.1 Mopalia muscosa
AGAGTAAAAATGGTAAGTTACAACTTGATGAAAGCATGTCAATAGCGTGTATGCCCTCCATGAGCGTTCACAACTGCGACGCAACGTCTCCCCGTGCATTGAACACAACTTGGGGGATATAAGCTGTCCATAATTGTCCATAATTGAACCAGCATGGCATCAAGTTCCTGCAAATTCTGTTGAGAGTGTCTTACTTGGCGGAGTCCTCTCCCCAACACATCCCATACATGTTATATGGGATTACGGTCGGAAGACCTTGAAGGCCACTCCGTGACATTGATGCCGTCATTCCTAAAAAAAATCCGCCTTAAGTTGGCCGTATGAGGTCTGGCATTATCGTGTTGCAATGTCAGACCTGGGCCATGAGCTGCCATGAATGGTGCTTCATTTCCGTTTGTTTTCCGTGCCGTGTATTTGCGTGTCTTAATGACAAGACACACTTGTTGTTGTCAGTTTTGAGGTAAAGAAATTAGTTTTAGATGAGTTTTCACATTCCTTGTAGTGAATCTTAAGTTACGACTTTCAAATGCGATTCCGAGTATACGTTAAAGAGATTTACATATAGTCTATTTCTCTATACTCTGTAAGTAATTAGCCGTGTGAACCATCTTAGAGTACATTTTCGCGGCAGTATAGTTCCGATTCTTAATAGGGGATTCAATCTATTTACAGCATTTTGATTGGTCGATGAAAACTCCGCAATTTAACGAAATCCACCTCAGGTCTCTCCACGAGGATTCACTGTTAGGAGTAGTACAGGTACATTGATGGATTATTTGTTTATTTGATTGAAGTTTAACGCCGCAGTACTTGAAGTTATTTCTCACACATTACTGCGTGACAGACTATTTTAACGTAACCAGCCTCGACGTTAACTATCTTAGGAACATGCCATGAGGATACAATCATGTTAGTTGGGCTTTGCGGTGGCAGTTTAATTAATATCGATCGTATTACGACCGGTGTGGCAGCCCATAGGGTGAAGGTTTCAACTCTCGATGACACAAATACAAGACAATCAATCAAAAAACTAAACAAAGCCAAGAGTTAACCACAGATCGGTATATCTCAGAGCCATTTATCAGAGCCATTTATGTCAGAGCCACTAAATAACATTGAGCTCTCCATATGTAGACCTGGTTTCCCCGATATCCTCTATGTACCCTGTCGGCCAGGATGCGTTCTTATGACTGCATCAAGTATGGCGCAAAATCAAAAGTACGCTTTCTTTTATTAGTCATAACATCGTCCAGAAGTTCCCATTTTGATTTTGATGTGACAAAGGCCGATATCAAATTTCCGGAGAATCAGATTTCACACGTCTCTCGATTCTCGCAAATTGACCTGTGTGTTCTCCCACTTGTAGACAAAGTTGAAACCTTGACTATATTATGTCTGTATGGATCTACTTATATATATAAGAGGCGGATATTTGCTATCAATTCTGGAGGTATATACTCGGGGATAGTTAAATTACGAATGGAACGTTCAAGCATTATTTGGATTTGAGCGACTATGCTGGCCGAGTCTACATTCTAGGTCTATGAATCGTAATCGTCAAAACGCTATTAAATTACTGCAGTTGGTTTTACCTATAATAAAAATAATAAAATTGTTCAAAGAAACCTGGTCAGCTTCCGTTGTTGATGGATTTGCAATGTGTCCTGATCTTATAGGGTAACACTAAACTTTTTACTAGGTCCGCCAGAGTTGTTGGGTATTGTGTGTTATTTATTCTGGCGTATAATACAAAAGACAACAGATGATCACGTTTATAACCCCATCATATTTTGATCTGCTGAAAAAAGCTTACATCCCAAGTTAATAAAAGAGTACAAACTGCATGCCACACAATACAAATGTAAAGAGAGTCAGCACAGCATATAACAGTGATTGACAAACAATGGTGGTCGAATTATAGTTAGAAATGTAGAGAAAATAACTCTGGATGTTATATAAAATATATGTGCATTCATATACGGTGTCATGAAAGTGCTTTGTATGTTAACGATAGGTGACTACTGAGTGTGTACCCCATGTTGATTGGTCAATGGTGACTATATGTGCCAATCAAATTCTAGCACATGAGATCGGGTTGTAGCATGGACATTCACTCTTACATGATATTAAGGTGTGTAGAGGTTTGTGAATTATGTTTTTTGTTTTTTCGCCCGACTTTGTCTTGAGCAAAAGTAGTCGAAGGAAAGGAGCTGTGTCCTAACTCGTTTTGTCTTGTGTATATTCGATAATTATGTCACTCGATAATTATGGTGAAATAAATGAAACACCACGAGTTTGGGTGATAAAGTACCATCGTGCTTTACTTAGTCTTTTAGGCTAAAGATTGAAAGTAAAGTAGCGCCATGAATGTTATAATTCTTATGTATTGACATTAATATGCATGACGTCATTTGTTATGCTCTTGCACGCGCATGTCCGAAATAAATCACTTCCGGTTTCCCCCTTTCAAGATGGTTGTTACGTTGTTTATCAATCAATAGTTATCCAGGTTAATCTAGTTATACCGAACCCATGTACACCACAAAATGCTTCCTGCCTCCAACGAACTTATTCAAAACGCTTCCTGCCTTCAACATACGTATTTAACGTATTGCAACATCATGCCAGTTACCTTACCACAACACTTATTCAAAAGTGTATTAGTAAAAGATTTTTAAAATGGGTTTTAATTATTAACCGAAGATCCTCCCACTGTCATCGTGAATGCTATAAAGGGTTTTTGTAGAGGAGTAGACGTTTAAGGTACCAGATTTTGATATTCCAGGGTACGTGTTTGGTCATATTAGAAAACAAAATGAATTATTTCTTTCTTTATATACCTTTTACATGGTTCCCAATTGAAACCCAGTGGATACAAAGTTTGAAGAGTTTGAATCCAATAAGCCTCTCTTTCTAAGCGTTCCTGTTGGGTTCGTGTTTTTAGAGAGACTGTAGAAAAGTCTGTTTGTTGAGAATAACAAGTATATATTTTGAGACTTGTTCTCCGTATCAGTAAGTCCTGTTCTATCTTATTTACTACAAACAGAAAACCCATCGTATTTGAATACACTATAGTTGTTATGTGGGCTTTTCAATAGCTGGGTTGTATGTAGTGAGCAGATAAATTCCCTGAAATCTATTTGTATTGCTTATGTCAGAAGCATACTTTAGTTTGGCTTAGTAGTCTGGTGTTCTATACAATAACAACAAATAAACATTATAGAAAGAGTGCAGTCCAAAGCTGTCCCAAAAAGTCATTTTGACTCTATTGCCGCATGTATTTTGCGGCTATTATGCCACATTGATAAACTATAAGGCCTTTGTATGATAGGCAGGAGTATTTGAACGTGAAGTTTTTTTTATATAAATATGTACATAGTCTTTATGACGCAACAATACGTTTAATGTACCGCAGTGACCTGCAATTCCTTTTGCTTGACCTTGCCGTTCAGATACCGCCTTTCGGAAATATTTAAATGTCAGGCTAGACCCACGATTTATTTCTTTTAATAAGAACTTGAATATATATATGCATGTTTTATGTATAAAATACAACCAAGTCTATGAGTGTGTTTGTATATATATTAACATTGATCTAAATTTCTAATATCATTGCATTAATTTGATTATAGCTGGTATCCACTTGTATGCATTTATTATTATATCAGAATTGTGTTTCATACAAAAAGAACCAGTAAATAAGATTAGTTCCTGTCAGGGATCCCTTAAATCAATAAATTCGTTTAAAAAGACATATAGATATAGAGAAAAAAATTTAACCGGATTAACCTAAATGGCTCGGCATTTCACTTCCATTGGCAGACATTACCGGATATGAATGTTTCGTTAACACGGTTGTCTACATCGTGTTCACGGCTGTTGAAAAACATAACATGTTTGCATATCTATAATCGTTATGGTGTGGATGAGAATAGAAATAATAGAATGTCTGTTAAAACAATTAAAAGCATCAGGCTCAGCACATGATGCTCTTGTCATTATATATCTACAGAATTCCGATTAGTAAATTATCAGTACGATAGATTATGAGATGATTTTAAATCCAATTAATTATATTTAATCACTAATTAATTGGAAGATATTTTTAAGGTAACAATGTAGAGGTAATCCATTAGTTAAATTATTATCTTTACTCAGACATCAATAAATCTATCTTCCTTATCATACCATATTTAAGGAGAGCCTTCGAATTACGTTTGTGATAATCAGCTATGTTTTGGTGCCGAATGTACCCGTTGTTTGAACAGCTCAGGTTGATGCGAGTTCAATTAAAAAGTTATTTATACAATGTAAGACTGAGAAAGTTTCTTCATTCGATCTTTATAAGAATATCTCAAATGTAAACGGTACAGTTGTTCTTCCAGAAGTTAAATAGAAGCCTGTAGGAAAAACATTTACATTTCGCTTAGACGACCATGTATACGCTGTGTTGTTATAGATGCCTCCCGATGCATCTATAAGCAAACGGACACGCTGATAAAAGACTGTGTTTTCGAGCAATGACGTCAGTCCAGCCTGTTAAATTAACAAATCATCTGTTATGCTCATGCTTATCGAAAATCAGTGGGGTTTCTTTTTAAGGTAATTTCACTCATATTTCAGCCTAGTTGCGAAGGAACACTTCCGGAAGCCACAAGTCCTAAACAAACAACTCACAGATCGGCTAACTGTGCCCTCCCCCTTTCCTGTCCCCCCCTCCCGCCCCCCACACACACACACCCTATGATTACTTACTTGTGACAGCCTTCCAGAAACACTCCATCACATGGTCTATGTTACATCGTTGCAATGCTGATTTCAGGGCCATCAAAGTGCGGGCTCGCCGACTAGGCTCGCTGAAAATCTTCAACATCAACAAACCAGGCGCTTTTTCAACCATCCGACTATGGGTCTTGATTCTGACTACGTCATCATTACAGATGTTCAGATGGTAGGCCACCTGTTCCCAACAAGAACCACCCACGGCAGTTTCAGTTGAAAGTTTTTCTCCCAGGGCAACCTGGTCTTCATGGGCCATATCTTTAACAGGTGTTTCCAAGTCGAAGTCGATGTGATCTAAGTCATCCACGTCCATTATGTCCTCACTCATATTGCAGACGTATCTGTTCACCAAAAGTTCTTTGTCTTTGCAAGTACTCTCCAAGATGGGTTGAGATTTGGTAACTGAATTTTTTAAACAATTCAAAGGTCGAGACATAAAACAGTTTTATGTATACAGTAAGAAGACAATATCAAATTAAAATCAGTATGCAATTTATAAATTGTATATTTCAACCAAAAAAAGTACACACAGTTCAGGCAATGCTGTTAAATTACTTGAAATTAATTACCATAACTCGGGTATCTGTATTCCTATAAACGTTTGGAAATCAACCATGGGCCTGCTGTAGTGTATAGAGGTCAACCATCCCCAATGACCTCAGAACTCGTACCTTCGTTGAATAGCACCACTGATTGTTATTGTGTCCAATGAGTTAAACATCAGGCACTCAGTATATAACATTAGAACTACCTTTTCTGTGTTTGTTTTACACCGTAACTATGCCTCTTTGAACTGGTACAGCCCTGTAGTTCGATCTTTTCCAAACGACTATTCTTGAAAACAAGACTTATTAATAGCTTCTTTCAGTATGATCTCAAACATTACCATGCATAGAGTCCAAGTTTATTCACCGTATACTAACATAAACCGTTTGATATCTCCCATTTTGAAAGTTCACATCGGGGTAGTCCAGATGGTAGAAGTTTTAACGGAAACAACCAAACTTATAGTTTAGGACTAATTTTATGGATTGTAGTCACTGTTTGATAACATTCATATTAGTCCTATTGAAGCCTCTAAGTGGTTCTGTTTACCCTCAGGTATATCTGTCGACTATATTGTCATACTAACTGTACTATAGATACATCCGGGTAGATGGTGGTGTGATCTATACGGTAAAAAAACATATACGAAAATAAAATCAACTTGACTTAGTTCATGAGATCGTCCCCACTCGTTGTTGCGATATCATCACAACACGCTTAGCTCTGATAGATGTATAAATATGCATCAAAAAACATTTGTTAGCCGGAAGCCTTTTCAAGAACACCATCCATTGTACGCACTTATATAAACCTAGTGATTTTCATAGGACATAGAAGTACGCGAATCTATCTAAGGATTACGTCGTGCTGAAGCAAAACAGAACAACAAATGTGAATACTCTAGACAACGCGCACTACTTTTATCAGTTGATAGCAGAAAACAGTGCATGTCATAATGACAAGGTTAGCTTGAGGTACGAGACGATGTGGCGGAGTTTGCCGAGTGTTAACGAACTGCTATCACACGTGTCAAACATCCATGTAATATTATGCCTTCAGACTTCCTTGTGCTATTGATATCATATATAGAATAAAGACATCCCATAACTCACTGATGTGTGACGATTTTAAACATATAAACCCTTGATTTTATGTGTGGACGCTATGAATACCTATTGTTGCTTTACAAGGAAGTATGTATATAGGTCAAACAAACACAGGTTATACCTGAACAAAATTAAGGCCGCGCCAATTGATTGGTCGAAAGTTTATTCATCCAACGAGAACGTTTAGAATACGAGATACAAAAATTGAACTGTTAAGAGTTACATGGACCCAAAAAGCTTTATCCCAACACAACAGTAAACGCAGATTCATTTCTTATGTGATATGGCTTTATGATAAAGCAATAAATGCTTTAAGTTTAAAGTCCAAACAAAGATCATAGATTTTTTTGTGTTTATCAGTACTACTAGTAACACTAGGAACACTTTTCTGGACCACTTCTTCCTGGGATGAGAAGAAGATTTGTCTGTGATGTTCTATGTTTGTGTCCGTCGTCATATAAGTTAAATACCCTTGAGTACCACGTTAAACACCATTAAACAAAACAAACAAATCTTCCTGGGACTCTCGCAACACCCTAGAAGGGCCCCATGATACACATCTATCTGCCCTCGGAGAACTACAACTACATATACAGAGAAATGGAACTCCCCTGGGCGCAGAAGGTAGCGTTTGAGAAGGAGTTTAAACGTTGTCCCCTGCCCAATACCCAATTAGAGCCCAAAATAACTATCATGGGTTATTATATCGCATTTTTAAGTCAGGGCTACCACAGTGTCGCTACCATTTTTCGGGTTACCCAAAATGTCCAATATATAGCGTAGTTTGTGGTTGCAGGCTACCACAATTTCGGCTACCATTTTTCGGGTTGTCCATGCAGACAGAACATATAGCGTATTTTTGCGAATAGGCTACGGCAGTTTCGTCTACAATTTTGGGGATCCAATCGTAGGCAACCACACACCAGTGCACCCATGCAAGCACAGCGACAGGGTAGGAACACACAACGGCGCACAAGTGTCGAGACACAAGGGCCAGGGATGTTGCTGCGCAACACACACACCGGCGCTCAAGTGTCCAGACACAAGGTCAAGGGTAGGGACACACACCCGCGCACTAGTGACGAGAAACAAGGGAAACGCACACGCGCACAAGTGTCTCGACACAATGGAAAAGTAGGGACACACATCCACGTAGAGCAAGCCTGAGCCGACGCAGAGCAAGCCCGAGCCGACATAGAGCAAGCAAAGAAAAGCCTAGCCGAAGCGGCCATGTTGCCTCCGCAACAAGACGAAGTCGAAACGATCGGCGCAGTAGGGAGGGGCCGTGTTGCAGAGCAACAAGCAAGCCACAGCCAAGATAGAGAAGGAAAAACTAGAACGGTAAGAGAAAGGACAGCCAAGACCGTGCCCGCGTCGACGGAGCAGCCTCCGACTTTTTGGGGTTGCCCAAAACTTCAAATTAGACACGGTAGCCCAAGCCATATGGGGCAATTAAAGCAATACTATACAAAGTAGAGCTACCAAAATGGCAGGGCAAGCAACGTTCCAGACGATGTTCCAGACGATGGGCCCGCGGTCCGAAAAAGCCGTGGCAGCCAACATTCTCTTCAACAACACGCATGAGGGCAATCTTGTGCCAGACATCGCCCAGCTTGGCACCCCGACTGCTCGCACCTGCGCCCCCTCTCAGGGCTTTCTACGTAGGTCAACAACGTATACGTCCACGGCTACCTGTGCCGCGAGAACTGCGTGGTCCGTGGTGGTCTCCCTTGTACAACCGGAGAGGACGGCTCCTCGAGGAACATCATCGCACGGATATCTACCGCTGTGCGCAAGAGTATGGGGAAGGCCCCGACCACAACATCCGCAGCCACATACACACGAACATAGTCCACACCCTCGCGGTCCGAGAAAAAACCGAGGGTAGTGCCATCTGGGAAACCGTCGCCCGAACTGCCAGGTAGGCGAGATTGGCGAGCCGATCCGAGGCCGCCTGGCCGACTACGTTGACTGCCCGAACAAGCATCTGCGGCGCACTTTCTTGCATGCTGATGAACAGGGCCGGGGTGCCTACGCATCAAAGTCTACCTGTATGTCTGCCGTGGGCGGGACCTTTCGGTTTACACTGCTAGTTTTCCTAGTTTACCCTACCGACCTGCAAGACAAAGAAGAAGGCTTGCTTCTTGTCCAGACACCCCCCAAGCATTGGCAGATCCTGGCCGCGTGCCTCGACCGGTGTCTCGTTCTGGCCGACCGGGAAAAGGGTCGTTCTTTGCGCATGGTATGCCCACACGACGACGGGCAGGGTCTCGGCTGTCCGGGTCCGACCTACCAAGGCCAAGGATGACAACAAAGCAACATGGGAGAGGGTCGTAGAGTGGGCCGCACCCGAATTCGGGTTGCGCGCATACACCAGTCCACAAGGAGTGCGTACAGCTGGGCCCCCTCCAATGGTACACCAAGGACGCCGATTCTAACAAGGTGTTGGCCGCCAGCAAGATACCGTCCGAGTTATACCCGAAAGGCCCCAATCCCGAAGCCGTCTTGAAGCCCTCCGCCACAGTCTCGTAGGTTTGGAAGGGCAAGAAGTGCCAATTCAGCCTTCCGCCTCCACGAAGTTCCCTATATCACAGAGGGCTGCACGCTCCAAGCTCTCGACCAGGAACCGCGAGAAACGTCCCCAAGGGATCTGGGGCGCCGCGAAGCAGAGCAGCAGCACCTTGAAGAGCAAGAGGGGTGCCGCGCCGAAGAACACAAATACCTCGCGCAGTTGGTTTGGTGGCCAACCACAGGTATATGCGGAAAAGTCGCCGCAGCCACGAGCAGAGGCCGAGGTCGAATCCTGGGATAAAGACAGAATGGACAGGCAAACACAAAACCGAGAGTTGCTTTGCGGTCCTGCAGAGACGACGAGGTTTGTGGCTTGTGGGCAACACAGGGACTCGAAAGGGTGCTCGATGGTTGCGCCGACTTCTACGAGTCGAACACTGACAAATACGGTAGAACGGCATCCGGCTTCCTTCCGTTGGCGAGCTGGAGACCGAGATAGACCCGGGCTGGGTATTTCAGTCGAGTGACGGCTGCACGATCTCTTAAAGCCCGATCTGCGTTGTTGTCGCCTTGCGAATGACGTCGAAATGATAATTGTGGTCGAAGCCTTGCGAAAGGCGCGCGCTCCCCTGCTTTGCCACGTGGGCGCGGAGCGAACAACGCCGCAAAAGAAGAAGGACAGCCGGCCCAGTTGCCACAGTGCGACGACCCTGCAAGAAAGCTTCTCGACGAGCTCCAAGAAGAGAAAGAGCAAACGAGGAGGAGGTGCAGGTTATCCGCGACAAACAGACGGAGACCGGGATGGACCTCTGTAAATGGCGAATGTGGAAAGCAATCGGCTGTGGGACACGACAAAAAAGAAAACGCAAAACCGGGACACCCCAAAACATTCGTACAAGTATTGCCGCTCCCCCACCCTGTGCCCAACTGTTTTGTCTGCGAAACACCCACCATACCAATAGAGCAATACCAATGGTAGGTGAAACTGTGCAATTGTTTTGTCTGCGAAACACTCACCATACCAATAGAGCAAGGACAAAATGGTAACAGAAGATGTGGTAGCCCGCAAACCAAAAATACGCCATTTATTGGAAATTTTGGGCAACCCTTAAAATGGTAGCCGAAACTGTGGTAGTCCTGACCAAAAAGGTGCTGTAATAAATGCGGTTTTGTTTGGGAAGAACTTCTTGTAGTTCCCCCAGACACTGAGCTTCCATCTGATGGTGACTTAAGGGATTTCAGCCAAAAGCTGGTTGACGTATTCATATTCATCCATATCGACTGTTGCGTCTTTGTGTCCGTAGGCCAGGGTGTCCACTGGCAATCCAACGTTTGGAGTCGAATGGTGAGAGGGACATCTTGTTAAGATGCTGTCCGTAGATATGGTGGCGCTCGGATCGCAAGACATCCATTCCTTGACGAAAGGTCTTCTTCGCCTATTTGTACTGCTCGTGGCGGATGTGCTTCTTCACAACGCTCTTCTTCACACTATTGGCCTTTTCTATGTTGCAACCGGAGGCCTTGAGGATGCTATACATTTTGGTGCGTAGACCGATGTAGTCTGCGATTAAACGCCCGGCACACTCATCCTTCATCTTTCTCTGCACTTTCTTGTTTGCCGTGCAGTGTAGAGGGTGGTCTTTTGGGTAGTCCGAAGTGACGTATAGCTCAGTGTCTGTTTCCATGACTGGGTCCCCGTAGATGGATGGCTGCGAGTTGGTCGTCGAAGATATTAGCTCTGGCGAAGGTCGGGTTTGCGATAAGTCGTCTGAGCTTGCCCTCTCCGTGAGACCGCACGATATTTACATTAACCCGCTTGCAGAGGTTCTCCATCGTCTTTCCAAAGACGGAATTGTCTTGAGCTTGTACGAGTCTTACTCGAAGTCGGTAGTCACCTTTTTACGCAGCTCGGTGTTCTGTTGGCTGTAGGGCTCCATCCAGGGGCTCTGCTCGAAGCGGAGAGCTCTGTTCATCTTCTTCAGACGCATACCAACTGATAGGTAGAGCTGCAGGTTGCGGTAGTGGAGCACATAGAGTTCTTTATCGCGGAGATTGGAGACCAGCTTCTGAACCTCGGTAGGCGCCAACCCAACGCCAAGAAGGACCACCATCCGCTCCGGGGCCAGCGGGTAGGCATTATGTGCCTCATGCAGCTCCTCTGGATATTCAAGATCTGCCTCTATTATGAATCCCTGTTGACCGGGTGGTTAGCTATGCTCGTAGCTAAGCCATCACAGTCACCTACCCATCGAAATCCGCTGACTGGAAGTGGCTGGCTCATTGCCGAGCCATACAGATTGTTGGCGTCCAAGTTCATAATGTAGCTGTTGGGTTTGTGGAGGTCGAGGTCATACTGCTTTATACTTATCTTCCGAAAGGTCTTGAATACATGTACTAGGAGGACGTCGGTGCGGCAGTAGAGGTCACGGTAGTCCCCCATATTGCAGACTGTTTGTGCATGGACGAAGTCATCCTCCCTGATATTCTCGTTACAGAGCTTGCTATAGAAGGTCTCTTCAAAACGTTCCCAGGAGTCCATTAGGGGTATACGCCCTGGCGCAATAGCAGGTCACGCCTCTCTTTGGCTGGATCATATGGTGGTGTTATCTGAAACGCCTCCGGCTTATTCGCCGCCATCAGCTTGACAAGGGAGGACAGGAACTGGGCGCTGTCAATAAACCGAAGCGATCCGAAAGAGGAGATATATTTCTTCGTATTGTTTGGCATGCAGAAGATGCGGCCCTCAACTTTCGAGATATCTTGCATTAGCAAGTGGGAGTCATACCCCCGTAGGCCGTGGAAAATTATCGGGATTAGTGTGGGTTTAGGGCTCAGCAGCAGCTTTAAGTTGCAGCCGTTTTGGCCGGGTCACCTATACTTACCGATGATGTGGCAGTGATCGCGGACGGAGTCGTCCCAGAGCGGCTTTCGCTTACATGACAGGTGGTGGCGTTGGTGTAGGCCCACCTTTCCTCTCGCGTCGTCCGCATTGCCTTGGGGTTGCCAAGCCCGCCTTTATTTTGCGCTCCTCGCCCTGGAGTGCATTTATGAAGCGTCCTGCCGCATTGGGACTTCGATATTCCACCAGGGGCTCTGTACGCTCATCACATCGCCCAACGTTGTAGGAGAAGCTGCACGCTTGATGATGGTTTCCCGGATCCGGGTGCACGCCACGTTTAGGAAGGTTTTAGGGTCTGCACCGTGGTTCTCAGGCAACTCCATCTGCAAACCCCGCAAGTATTTTCCGATTACCCAGGGGGATCAGCGGAACTCGAGCTTCGTTTCAAGTTTCTTCAACAGGGCCTTTGTTCTCCTCTCCTTTTTCAACCTATGCGGAGCAGAAGGCGGCGGTTCGGGTATTTCTATTTAATCCAAAAGCTGGGGGACGTATTCATCCATCTGTTGGCGGGTTATAACAATGATGTATATGTCTCTAATTGGGTATGTCTCTATTGGCTTTTAAACTCCTTCTCGAACGCTACTTTCTTTCGCTGCCGGTTCTTGGCATTTTCGTTGGCATAACAACAACATTTGCAGACAAGGTTGGAGTGCGGGCCCCATTTCGGAGGCACAACAGCTGGACTTTACAGTGCGTGCCGCAGAGGTTTGTTGTGCAAATCATGAGCCAGGCGCACGTGTTTGTTCCTCGAGCAATTGCGCGTAAGTCTTGCCTATCACCTCGTATTGGGTATATTTAAAAGAAGTGTCCTTTTTGACAGCTTGTTGGGAGGCGCCCAGGGGGGTGGGGCCCCTTCTCTGGATATCTAGTTGTGGTTCTCCGGGGAAGATACGTGTATATACTGGGGCCCTCCTAGGGTGTGGGGAGGGTCCCAGGAAGAAGTGGTCAAGAAAAGTGTTCCAGAACCGCCACCCTTATACTACTAGTAGTACTGATAAACACCAAATAAATCAATGATCTTTGTTTGGACGTTAAACTTAAAGCAGTTATTGCTATATCATAGAGCCATATCACATAAGAAATGAATATGCGATCACTGTTGTGTTGGAATAAAGCTTTTTGGGTCCGTGTAACCTTTAACAGCTCTTTTTTTGTTTCTTGTGTTCATCAAATGCAAACAACAAATCAACGTCCAATTTTCATGTTTAATTTTGCTATTTGAATTAGGAGAAACGAAAATGAAAATTGAACGTTTATTTTTTGTTTTTCGTTTGATGGAAACCAGAAAAAAAACCCCTCTTTGGACATGATATATGTTAAATGATAGAAATATTTGATATGGAAGAGGAGATAAATTAAAGAAAGTTTGCTTCCATAAACTAAACAATGAAATCGAAAATACCGGTATACGTTAGGGCGTGAATGTCGCTCTGTTGTATTTAGAAATGAATAAAGCTAACAGATATGGTAACCCGCTTTATCACCGTTGTTCTACATATGTCGAATTAGTTTTGTTTTTATTTTACATAAGTGAAATTCGTTTTCTTTTAATTACTCTATTTGACATAAGTATAATAAAACACCCAAAACTTAACATTTTTTACATATGTGGAAAAGAATTTCACTATGTAAAAAAAGTTTTATTTTAGATACTTACCAATTATCAAAAAAACTAAGAAATGATTTCTACCCACAGCACGGGAGTGTATCCAACTTTTATTTATGTTCCTATCGTCTTTTGCAAAGACGATTGGAATATGCAAGTTTAGCTTCAGCAGGGCACACTCCCAAGTCGAGACATTTTTATCAGTTGGTCCACTTTAGCGAAATTACAGTTACAACAAAGCAAAGCGCAGATATATATAGGTCATTGAGTACAGACTGTCAACAGCCGAACACTGTATACAAAACCATACAATCTATAATGAAAAATGCCAATTAAGGTCACAAATAAAGAGTGAATATATTATTAGGAGACGGATTAATTCTTATTCAGTATTTTTGTTGTAGTCTTCATCACTTTACTTTTTCGAGGAATCCTTATAGTCTATATCCCAGACGAATCAGACATAGTGGGGTCATTATCAGGAAAACGGTTATTTCTTGTCTTAGTAGCTTATGTGAAAAATGACAGCTTGTAGGCCCTACACTTATAAAAACTGTTTTTTGAACTACCATTAGAGCTGTGGTATAAAATTAAGCTGTTATTCCTGCCATAGGCCTACAAATAATATCATTATGTGATATTGAAATAACATAGAGCAAATGTGAGAGAAACATACTGTTAAGTTCAAATTGCATTATTATTTTTAAAAAAACGAAAAGTTTAACATAAACCTATACAATATCCATGAGCCAGTGAACTGCTATGCGAAATAAATCTAAGTCTTTATGTGTGTCCATGAAATGTTTGTCACTGGTGTAACAAGCATTTCCATCGGCCGTAAAGAAAGAAAGATTACGGTTATCTCTTCTATCTGAAGCTAGAAACGTAGCACTAATACTGTCCATGTACATAGCTAAAGAGTTAAAGGTAAAACAATCATAGATTTGGTTAAATTTACTTTTTTGTGTCCGCAACTCAAGGAGTATGTTTATTACTAGTCACCGGCGTAACGCCCTATGGTGAGGGAAAATAACTAAGCCTACAAAACATTATATTTATATTTTGCATGAATTGGATACCTTACTTAATGGTCATTTAAACTGTTGCTGTAGTATTGATGTCTCTGCAGGCCTTTTCGTGCCAGTTGGTCACTGGTGTAATAACAATAACATCAGTGACAATGTGTTAAACAATTGGCTTATAATCATTAAAAGAAAGCAACACAAAGAAAGTAACAGCAGGTTGGTACCAATATGGCATTTAATTTTATTCTACAACCGATGGGATCAACTTCAAAACCATCTCAAATAACGATCAATTCAAATCATATATATTATTATCCATGACCTCTTAACTCAGAACAACAAAATCAACTGGACAAGGTCATATCTGTTATTTTTCTGAAATCTATTCATTCCGAGTTAAGCTATTCTACATCACTGGGGGATACAATAACATTAAACTCAGTCGATTATCTGTATGAACAGTTAAACAATCCAAGGGACTATACAGAACTGCGTCACGCGGTTGCAAACCAGTTACAGATCGCCATATATCTCGACTTGTGGAACTTCAAATTGGCCATATTACACTCCAAAGTTGTCTGACTAAACAGTTTCCAACAAAAGCATGCAATATAATATATACTTTTAAGAAAGTGTGTGAAACAATTAAGCTTGTTTGTTTTATCGGAAAAATCTTTTTTAAATTGTTGCTTGATGTAATATATTTTCCACTCATGTATATTTGTAAACCATTTTTATAATTATATATTAGTTAAAAATATCTTTTCTAAAGATTTTCTTAGATAGTAAAGTATGGAGCGTTATTGATATGTTGATTGGTTAACTAACATATTTAAGTATCTACGGGTGACAAGCATACTTAACTCCCCAAAGTTTATTATCTTATCTATATATTTTGAAAAGTGCAAAGTGTTCCTATTTTGTTGGTTTATAACCATCTTAACAATGCTTTGGGGAGATATTCCTGTTTCAGTAATCTTTACAATTTGTAGTGACAGTGTTATCATAACCGAACGTCACTGGTGTTATGTTATGTCACTAGTGTTATGTTCTGTCACATGTGTTATGTTCTGTCACTGGTGTTATGTTCTGTCACTGGTGTTATGTTCTGTCACTGGTGTTATGTTCTGTCACTGGTGTTATGTTCTGTCACATGTGTTACGTTCTGTCACTGGTGTTATGTTCTGTCACTGGTGTTATGTTCTGTCACATGTGTTAAGTTCTGTCACTGGTGTTATGTTCAGTCACTGGTGTTATGTTCTGTCACATGTG
>JARFOD010108077.1:0-15744 GCA_031763545.1 Mopalia muscosa
ACTGCCAAAAACTGTGTATTAGTCTGACACTTCATAACTGTACATATATTTATGTTTCTCTGTATTTACTTTACTCCTGATGATGGCTTGATAATAAACCGAAATATTGAGTCAATATGAATTTTTCATCTTTCTTTGGAGTAGTCACCTTACTCCAACAAAATACTACTACTACTACTAATAATAATAAGTAAGACAATCAACAAATACTTAACAAAAAATACCAGGACCAGAAGTTCGCCCCTCCAAGGCCACAATGGACGCTGTTCAAACGTTTCGGGTTGATAAATGTAATCATGGACGAAAGGGCTAGATTCGCCTCTTCCAGACCATCAACAAGCCAGACTCTTGGAACAGAGCCGGTTTCTGTGGCAAACTGCGTCGATGCCTTGGAAGGGATGGAGGTAGACATCAAGCCTCCATCTTCTCGTGGGAGGTCCAAAGGCAACCACCCTCCGTTAAAAGCCAACAGAACACATTGCGCTAGTGCCTCATCAAATTGAAAACTCGACATCTAGTATGTCTGGCAAAGTTTTAAACAAAATATTCAATTATTTTTTATTTACATGTTTTACCCTAAGAAGCCCCACAAAAAAAACCCCACACAAAACAATGCTGACAGCGCACAAATGTGTGTCCTTTCCGGTTGATTTGTTTCACTTTTTGATGAGTATTGCCAAGAGTGCAGTCTGATTGAAATGTAAGAACCTAAGATAAAATAGTTTGATTTGCATGTAGTTCACGCTACAGCGTACTGAAATATCCTTAAATGTGGCGTTAAACAGCAATCAATCACGAGTCCTAAATTGTCTGATATTGTGAATAGTGCCTTGTACAGATTTGGTTGTAAAACATCAAAAGTGTTTAAGACAGAAGGTATTCCCTGGTCGGTAATTTGAGTAACTCAATCAGACGGTTTTTTAAGTCTGCCTGTCCATTTTCTTTAGACAGACATTATTCCATTGACAGTGTTATCTGGTTTTACGCTCATTTAATGTCCAGGTTAGAAAATTGGTGTTTAAATTGTGCGAAGGTTTAAGATAAAATCAGATTAAAGATTTGCAAGAATGCTTTTTTAACATAATTTTTTTTTAACCTTTAAAAGTTAAAACAAGACAATCGATTTATTTCGAGGGTGGGGATGTGGCATCATACTTACAAAGTTGATTGATTGATTGAATTAATAATTGCCTCTTAGATCGTTCCATCGCTTGATTGATTGACACCATGTTTAAATGTATTTAACTCTTATGCTGGGGATGTGCTTTAACTGTTGAGAAATTAATGTGCCTTCAGTGCGACAATGAGAACGCGTTATTGAAGCTGGTCATTGTGAGACAGCAGCCTATAACCTACATTCAATTAAACGGGCTCGCTCCATGAGACAAAGCAACACTAAATCAGCTTTTGTTACAATTACTATTTATTTGTTTTAAACGCCATGATTTTACTTAACTGCATCTCCCAGCGAGAGAATCCTTTAGAATGGCACACCCTGTGTTGACCCAAAGCATAATGCAGCTCGTCCGAGAAACCCATTGCCGGCGGTGGGTTAAAAAAACAAAAAGAGACATTAACGTCGTTCGTTCTTATGTAACAATGAAAAATAAGGATTGTCTAGATATCATTGTATTAAATTAAAGGAGGGAAAAATCGCACTTGTAATGCTCATGTTCAATTTTGTTAGCCAAACATATCAATTTGTTTTATTTTTTCAACCGAAATATATACATGTACAGATAATCGTAGGTGACAACAGGGTTTGGATACTAGTTTCATAAGATCGATGGGCGACTATGCACCTCTGCTGCAGCTACTTCGTATGTCATTTGGTAACACGTTAGACGTAAGTCTAGGAATAGCAGAAGTCCAAGACAAGATAATTATTTTTATCAAATATATTATTATTCTCTTTTCGTGGTGAACTATTTTGTAAAGTCTGCAATGAAGAAAAATTTAACGCATTTACGTTATTGTTAATATTTTTGCCCAATGAATCTGTGGAATGTTTCTACAATTCTTTAAATTCCCCCAATTTGTTATCCCTTTTAAATGCTAAAACTTACTATGGTGACATAGCCTCCCTAGCCATTAAAATATCTCCAACTTTGTCGCACACGTATAGATTTATCCTTATTCAATAGCAAAGATATATATTTGAGTGGAACTTGTTGCGAAAGCTTCGCTTTGTTAGTGCATTCTGATATGTTGGAAGGAGAAATAGTAGAAGACACAAATTCGTATTGGAGGATATCACCTTTGTTGCGTTTTTTTCCTTCTGGATATTGTTATTTTAACCCGTAACCCGCTGATGTTGCTGTTTAGTGGACGGACTAATTTACATCATTTAAAATTCGCACTTATGCTGGTGCCATCTTAAAACGACGTAGTTGTTGGTCTTAGTTTGGTGATAATCAATTTTACTAAACCAGTCGTCTCCTAAATTGTCACCTGACAAAATATCCAAATATTGCGAGATAAATTTTGTATGCTAGAACTATTCAACCAAAAATCTACATTTTCCTCAGCAGACCTATATGTATACATGGGTTAATTTGAAGTTCTTTTAAATAACACTCTGCATGTTTAAATCCTTTCGAAATACCTTTCTTGACAGATCTTTCCCACATTTTATAAATCTTGTACATTGTCCTTGCATTGAATCCAGCATATGTAAACGCCATTCCCTGAATAATATTTCCCCATATTAATCGCTTCACGTTTAATTGTGACGTTTTAATTTAATACGTTCCACCTTCTGTTTTTTCTAGATGTATCTAGATATTCAAGTAGTGTACAATTCTTACAGGAGGTCGAATTTGGCGTTACAACAGCTACAGGCGATAGTGCGTCGTATACAGCACATCTTATATCATGGAAAGAACACTTTAAGGACTCGTTTGGTGAATTCCGAAGGGGAGGTGGGTAGATGATGAAAAACATTGATGTAGACGTATGTAAACCTTGCGCGTAACGGAAAACGTTTTGCACAACTGTGTAACCAAGAATCACAATCCAGTCTAATCTAATATGATATATTTCTACATAAAACCTTTTAAATACAGGTGTTAACTACATATACCTCGAGGGCTTGAACAGAGGCTCAAATTCAGAACATAACAGACGATCAGATCGTACTGGAGTACGACTTTTTTGCGAAGACGGTGTAAAGAGTTAACCGGAATGCAGAAAATTTACAGAAACATTGTAATATTCTTAGCATTTTTATATATCGAGCAACTCTTACACTTACTAAATGCTCATGTATAAAAAGTTTGTAATTGTTAAGTTTAATGTAAATCAGAGTAAAAACGATGACGAAAAACGAGCACCATATTATGTTCACATAAATACCCTTGCAACGATTTTTCTATGGAATAATATGGGATTTTGTGTAGGGTTCTCAAAACCCTATAAGGATTTTGCAGTTATCCTGTACGATGTCCAAAATCTTATAGGATTTTTACTATGGAATAATGTAGGATTTGTCCATAGGATTTTACAATTATCCTGAACGATGTCCAAAATCCTATAGGATTTGTCTTTCAAGGTAACATCATCGTATATCCAAGTAAACTTAAAAATAACACTTTTCTGTTATTTAGTCATTCCGATAATGTTTGATGTGTAGTTTTAATAAACACTTACTGTTGTCCTAACCTTTAAATCTGTTTTATGATTACATTCACAATTGCGGTTAATATGTAGGTTACGAATATGCCTGTATTATGACAATAAATAAATACTGAAGAATTCGCGACCAGTTTACTCGACAGACTTGCGGTACACACATTTCTTTTTTTAGCATAGCTTTAATATAGTATTATAGTGTAATAGATACAAAATGTTGCTCCATATGACTTCCCTGTTTGCTGTGTCCACAAGTTATATGCATTTTTAGTCAAAATGCAAGACTAATGGACTTGGGTAACGGTGTATATTTTTCCATCACACATAAAAAGAAATACAGTAGTAAAAAAAAAACATTATACAATATTAGTAAAATAGCAAAGATACCCCTGTTCTAAAAATTGGACACATAAGCTATACCAACACTACCACAATCTAGTACTGTGATATAAAATAGAAATAGAACCTATATTTGGTAAGGCTAAACTGTGTTACCAACATGTGCACGTAACAAATGTTTAACGGTATGTTTTGACCCTGTCCATAAAAGCAGTAGTCTATTTTCCTTCATTTATTTTCATTAAATGTTCGTTTATCCATGTCGGTGAAGAATCGATACACTGATCCCAAGTGTGAGCCTTTGGGTTTTAATTAGGCTCCAAAGAGGGATAAAAAGAACTCTGTGTATTTGTCGTAGCCTAATGAACAGGAAACTGATATATACTGAAAGGATGTTAACAATAAAAACATTTACGGTGACCACATCCTTCGTCACCTGAATCGTTCGGCTTTACAGCTGAGCCCGGATGGTGAGCTGATTACAACTTATAATTGTGAAGCTGTCGGATAAAGAAGAAGCAACAGAACCATGTCTCTTCCAAAATGTGCATAGAATTTTACTAATTTATTTGAACAACACTGCCTGCACAAAATGAAAAAACGATGGTAAACTTGTTTGATAGAACGACAAGTAAAATCGGTTTATGTCAGAAGCAGAAAATCCCCTTGCTTGACTTGGCTCGGTGGTAGATGCCAAGGTATGAGAATAGACATTTGCCGACAATTTTCTTAGCTTAGTTTAAACCACTATTCAGCCTATTAATATTTGTCAAAATAGACGCCAACATTCCGACAGAATTATGACAAAAGTACAGCTGAATTCTGGCCTACTTTTAAGATAGACGACTTGTAATATCACCAATCGATCATATCTGGCGAATAATAATGCGAAATTTTGTTTTTAGTCGGGCGTTTTTCTTTATAACGTTTCACTGTCAAAGACAATTTTTATGAATCGTTTCATTTCAACAGCCAAATAAAAATACGTGACAATAGTATTCTCCTTAAACAAAAATACATTAAAAAAACTTTCCAGTTTTGTAGAAAAAACAACATTTCTCCATGCTGAATTCCTATGTTAGCCATAACGTAAATAATGACATCAACATCTCTAAAATGGGATCCTAGACAATATCCGAGCATGAATGTAGACAAAACCACCATGACAGTGACATACGGTATTTTTTAAAAACATATTTACGGTCTATACCGCATTGTAACCCTATCAAATTATCAGGTAAGAATGGGAGACGCGAAGTGCCGAGTGGGCGTTTCTTTCTTCATAATGGATTTCTCCAAATACGCATGCTGAACAACATATTAATAATACATTTATTAGAGAGAAAGAAAGATAAAACAAATGTTGTATTGACATCTGTGTAGACATCATGATCAGCCTGGTGGCAATCTGCCAGTACACATTCTACATTTACTGTATTAATTTATTAAGGTGTTTTTCACACGCCAACAACAAAATATTCCCATTGCACGAAAAAGACACAGAGAGACACATTTGCTGGTCATAACAGACAGCCAGTTGGATATCACGTGTTAATGTTTGTATGTCCTCTAATGTTTTGTGTTAAATATCGAAGTTCTGTGAAAGTAGGACTTTTCATCCAAATATATCGGACAAAACTAAAATCGGATCAGATTTATCCGTCATGGAAGAAAATGTGTACTCTTCTTAAAGAAAAGCTGTTAATATGATTAAAGGCCATTGATCAACAAGACTAAATAAATGTAGCTAAATAAAACAGGAGGAGGACTGAGAACGACAGTGTGTGGCTTAGTCAAAGTACATATCTTATTGAAGTGCTATCGTCTGATAATTGAATCTCTAATCGAAGCTTAAGTAATTAAAAGCGTTTATAAAAGCAACACAATAAACAATCATAAATTAATGAACTTTGTATCGAGCAAACAATATTTAACGGAAGCATATCATTTATTAAAAAAAAAAAAAGTGTTTGCTATCGAGTTGGATAATATAAAACAAATATTTTATTTACAAGAGTACAATTTAGCTTATTTAGAAAATAAATATTTTTTATTGACTGCAGCATTTACCAGAGATGTATACCGCCGTAGTATATTAACACAAATGTTACTTAACAGATCAAACACATAATCAATACAGTTCTCTTTACCCGTTCTCGACGAAAATTCCTCACAGGGATGACAGACGCAACCAGACTCGGACAATAACTCATTCAAAGCTTTTCCTAAAGGCTTTGTCGGCGCAGTTCATCCACACAAAGCCGAGTACAAAAGGAGCAATAAGGGTTTCAATTTACCCTACCTTCTAATAAAATACTTGACCTCGTTCCGGTCCAATTTATCTAATAGCGTTGTTTGTTCTGGTTAAAGGCGATTCAACACCAAACCTTCCTAGATTAATCGCAGTGTGGTTATTTGTTTGTAACGGTCTATCCTCTTGAAGAAATTGTCCCCGTTTAAATACCTATATAAGTATTTGGAAAAAAAAATACTATAAAGTACTCTAAAAAAACATTGCGTGTTGTATCTATGATCTCTGGATCAGAAGAATTCAAATACTTGCGAAAGCACATATGTGCCTTTCTAGACATGGTGCAATTAAGTAGCATCAAAGAAATTTAGAACTGCCTTCCATATAAGTTTTCTATCATTATTTTAGTCAGTTCGACTGGAAGTACTATTCGTCTATTGTTGGTAAACGAATCCTTTAACAATTTACAATACTTCGGGGTCTAAGTATCACAGTCAAAATTTAAACATGGTAATTGAACGGTGGAAATGTTTTAAAAATGAATTTTCTGTACTTTATATAAGATTAGGTAAATTAAATATTTCGTTAACGTTTATTTCTGTTAAGTCACCTGGATACAAGGTGAAGTCCATAGCAAATATTATTCAGGCCAAAATATGTAATCCAAATCGGTCAGTCCAACATGTCCTCTTTTCGAAAATGTCAGTACCGGTACCTAAATAAAGATACTTGCATCGAGCTAGTGAACATCCCGAAGTCTTGGCATTACCTTACATGAAAGAAAAGATGGGAAACCAGGACTCACAGAATCGAAAAAAAACCCCAGCAAATCAACCATAATAAAACTAATTTGGAATTTTTCACATATCCGCCAGTGACATCAGTGCAATGAGCCAGGCATTGACAGCATTCATTTGGACTCCTTATCGGAACACGCGACCTTCGACTCA
Organism: Mopalia muscosa; assembly: GCA_031763545.1. Taxonomy (NCBI): domain Eukaryota; kingdom Metazoa; phylum Mollusca; class Polyplacophora; order Chitonida; family Mopaliidae; genus Mopalia; species Mopalia muscosa. The sequence goes on from JARFOD010108077.1 coordinate 7,171, forward strand.
AGGGATTCGCCAAGCCGGGGGAGATTCAATGCATACGCGGGTCTTCGATATATGATACATAAGTCGTCAGAGCTGATTTTCTCAGATAAGTGTAAATCACAGACACCTGTAGCCCTTTTTGTATAGCTTACCAATGTTACCAATTATACGATATGATATGATATCAAGCGACATTGGCGGGCCATACGAGAACGGCCACATTCCATGGTTGAGTGGTTGGGTGCACGTGAGTGACTAGGGCTTCCCCGAGTCAGCCCTGGTGTCCCCTTTTCCGCTAGCGCATATTACCCGTGTAAACTTCCGGCGTCGAGTGTCATCACATTCTTCCAGTTCCCCAGCTTCAGAGCAGGGTAAACCAGGGGAATCCTGTGGTCATCATGGTAGATAGCGTCAATTAGGCCACTAACAACTACAATGCACTGAAATATACTCATTATTTATTTAATAGATACACCTCCTGCTGACACATTGTTGTGTCGTTCCTGTAAGACAGCAAAATAGCGACACTGAAAATGTTCGATGCATAGGTTTTCGAAATTCATTGTTTAGCTGAGTATAAATATATTTATCTCTTTTTGCATATATTTATGTTGAGTGTACCTTTTTAATCTTAATAATAATCCTTTGAATTCAGCATGACGATCAACCAATAATTGTAAAATCAAACGCCTTTGACGAAAAATTAAACATTATGTTATGATGTTTGGCTTTGGGCTTATCCTTCCATTTGACTTCTTAAACCGTTCACGCGTAGGAATAATCCCCTGTGGAAGTACGACGTCATTTAATCCCAGTCCGGATTCCCCGGAGAAGGCGATCGACGCAGCAACCCCTAAGAGCGAAAGGTCGCGTCTTCCAAATAAGGAGAGTCCGGTACTATTGTCATATAAATGTTTATTTCAAGCTGTGTTTTTTTAGTGCTCTGATTTCTACATATAGATTCATTCATTTGAATGTAAACAAAGCAGCAACATTGTAATAGTTTTGACAAGTGTGCATTGTGGTAGCTTTGACACGGTCATCACAGGTCATTTTTTTTTACTTGTAACATGTTAACATACCGAATGCCTAGAAAATCTGTTTACTTTCATAACCCTAGTAGTTTTTCTGACCCTGAGCATTGCTTTGGAATATTGTGCTTGGATACAATAATGTTTTCCAGAGTTCGATTGTTTGATTTTTGATCAGTCACAAGCCGGCCACAACTTGGTCTAAAGAGTAATCAGATAACCAAGCCAAAGGATATAGGGATAAGTAAACTTATCGAATGGCCATACATAACGCATTAGGACAGTGTTTATATTTTATTGAACTCTGAACCTAGCCTGGATATCTCTTCAGGAGATATATACCGGATCTAGAAATTCCCTGCCAAGGACTTTGTTAATTATGTGGTTATGGGTAGATTATTATGTACACCCGTTATTTTGAAGATAAGGTCATTACCCTGATGTGGATGCTATCGGAACATTTCCGTGTTTTCATGCATTGGAACTGTGTGTCTAAGGATTTATTGATGATTGTGATAACAGACCGGTTTATTCAGTCAACGCACTTAGACTTAACTGTAAGCCACGCTTATCTGTTGATCCAAGTTATGCAAGTTACTTTTTATATGCTTCATTTTTGTCATTGTCTGTTTATACCTCAATTGATTTCTAAAAGCATTTCTGCCAGTGAGTACTATACTGTATATCACTATTATTGTTGTTGTTGTTGTTTTTTACAATAAACAATTATAAATAACAAAAATCGCTGGTCGTTTTTTTCTGTTTGGTTTCCATCTTAACACTGTCAAAGCGTGACTCACATTGAACGGAAGTCTCGTCAACTGCACAAACACGCTGGTTAATATCTTGTTTGAGTGGCATTTAGAAGCTGGTGAATTAGTAAGACATGACGACTGTTATGGATGTACAACTTCTGAATATAATTGGGTAGCGACGTTTCGATCTCGATGCTAATACCGTTATCAAGCTATGAAACGTCGCTACCCAATTATATTCAGAAGTTGTACATCCATAACATGTATGAAACGTCGCTACCCAATTATATTCAGAAGTTGTACATCCATAACAGTCTTACTGTTTCAAATTGTCAAGTTCTGATTGGTCAAAAACATGTCACGTGACATTATATTAGATTAGAAGCATTTCCCAGTAAAGCAGACATCCAACCCGTCAGGTGAAAGTGTGAAATGAAGGGGTCACAATGCTATTCTGTTTCGTTAATGTTAATTCTGCTGATTAAATTATCCCAAACACTGGAAAGAACACATTCCGATTTGGCATAACATTTTGTAATTAAAAACATGAAAACTTCTATGAGAATGTGTTTAACGCCGCACTGAAAAAAAACCATACACATATCTGGTTCAATTTATGACATTTTGGAAAATGTTCATACTCTAAAACTGATGTCTATATCGGTGGCGACAATAGTGTGACACTACACTGTTTTTTCTATTAGCTCCTGGATTGGGTTCCAAACTCGTTGACTCCACAGTATCATAATTGATTTTAGTTAAGCTTCAGCTGCGAAAAATCCAATTCTTTGGAAAAAATCCTTCCAAATCGTTATAAATATTCATGTACATAACAATCAGTTGTTTATCTCCATTGCATGTTTTTATGAAACCCATTGACCTGCATGTATTATAATTTTAGCATCTGTGTTTGAAGTAGAGTGTGTATCCTTTCACCCTGTTTCCAGAGCAATGTAGCGCAAAAAGCAGGGAAGTAGAACTAAACGAAATCAGGCACTACTGAACACGGCTTATGAAATTGCAATGAGAGCGACTGTCCCCAGGGATGGTTTCTAAAGGTCAAAGGTTAATTGATTAACATCAACTACAAGTCTTACAAAGCACAATGTCAGTGGTTTAGTCACATGACACTTTGGAACATATCACTCAGCAGCGATACCACAGGGACTTCCATCCCTGCACATTTCACTCGCTATTATACGTTTAGGTTTGTCCAGGGGTCTTCAATATCCCTACTGTAATTCATAGCACTATAAGGTTATCCAAAACGAATTCTACAACAGCGAAGAAATAATAACGTAGACAATAGAATAATGTACTTCGGTGACATTTTTGTCTAAATTCAGTTAGGATAATCGCACGTCCCTGGACTTCAATAAAGGTCGCTTACCCCTTCAGGAAATTATACCAAATGCAATAGAGCCTGGTGGGGGACGAGACCTTAAATTGTACAACTAAGTCGGCATGGTGGTATTGTCTGAACCTAGATCAGAACAGGAATAGTATTTGGGCTGCTGTATAACCAGTTACATGAGCTGGGCGATGAGCTATTACGTAGAACATTTAACCTTTATGCTGGCTATTCTAAAAGCACTTAACGGGGAAAAAATTGCTTTGAGCTATAAATGACAATAATGACACTACACTGTTTCATCATAAACCATAGAACTCTACCTGATTAACCAATAACAAACATTCCGTAGTTTCCAAATTTAACATTGTTTAAGACTTAGCATGTTGATAGATAAGTTATTTTGATTACTCTTTTGGTAATTAAAGTAAATCATAAACAGCGGGTGAGTATTATATACGAATCTTAGTTCATTATGTATATGTGTAGATCTCCAAGTTGTTGCAACGGCTGCCAGGACAAAGCGGTGAGTTAGCTCACTTTTAGATGAGTCTTATTTCGACAGTTCCAGCCTCTTCATAAGCCACTGATGATTATTGTTAGCTGAAGTTATAAAGTGTACTAAACTGCCAATGTCGAATGAAACCAATTAAAAAGACTAGAACAAGCAAATTGGCATAGTTGCGAGGCAGATCTATATTGTTTCAAACATTAGCTTCCTTCAACGCCCAGAAAGCATGCAACCACTACATAAACATTGTCCTTTGCATCATATTAAAAAGTAATAACGTTCCACTGAATCCCCCCTCCCAAAACACAACAGCAAACAACAAACAAAAAACAAAAATAAATTCCAAATAATAGTAATAAAAAATAAAACCAGGAAATCAGCTGAACGTTTACAATAAGCCGGTCCATCTGTCGACATAATAGTAATTGGCTTGAAGGCACAGTTTGTAGCCGATAGTTTACTACTGGGGTTACGTAAAAAGCAGGACAAAATACCACATCTGTATGTATAGTCGGCGATGATCTACTAAGATTATTATAGCTACAAAGTACTAATACTAAAACATATTTAAAACAATACCACCAGGGCACATATCATTTAGATACTAATAACAATAACACGTTGACTTACAGGGTTATTGTCTGGTCAGTATATATATTGCGCGTCCTTCCGTCCACCCAGCGGGGAACAAGTTCGATCGTATTTTTTCATTGATCGCTGATTAAGTATATATACTAAAATAGAAAACTGCGTGTTAAAATGTAAACACTTACCGTTTAGAGATGGTGGATGAATGAGTGGGCGTACTTGTATATCATGACGTACTCATCTTAGTTTATTGGGTATCAAGAAGCCTGTGTTGAAGACTGGTCCGAGAACACTGGAATCTCTCTGTTAAATAGCTGATCTTACATACTCCCAGGGGCTGGATCTTTATGAGGTTGCGACAATGCCTGGTCAATACAGACAATATCTTATCCAGCCTACAACGTTACCTTATTATCTGCCATTCGTACATGATAGCTTTAGTTGGCAGTTGGTGATCAGGGTTTCAAATAACCGTCGCTTGTGTAGTAATTCAGAACGATGGCTTGGCGTATATATCACTAACGTAATTACGGCTCGTCGCTTATAGCGGCTTCCCAGCTAGATGACCGCTTCCAGGGAGATATTGATTGTCTAGTGTAGGCCTTGGTTGACGCAGAAAACCAGGTGTCCAACTGGCGTTACCTTTATCACTCTCCCTTAGGACTCTCTGTGAACAATAGGTCCTCAATCTACGGCCGTCATCATCGATCAATTCATAATTTTTTAGATTACTCCCTGGAACAAAAGTCAAATTTCGTGCAAAGTTCACGTAGCGAATCGATCAGCATCATTTTATTTTACAAGTGGCAGGTGTTCCCTTATGATCATTCAGCAGACTCAAAGACAAAACCAAGCACAATTCTGTACTAAATTGCTTTTCTGTAAAATAATCAAAACAAATAGCTATAGAGATATGTAATTAAACGCTTGAATGGCGTCAAACGATTCCTATTTGCAGAACAAAAATCACACACCATCCAGTTTATGTCCGTAAACTGTCCATTGGAAACATCTGTGTACAGCGATGTATTGCAATGTAGTTATTGATTGGTGTTTTACTAACTTTGGATTTTGTACAACTGCTGTGACTATTTCATACCAGAGTATCTTCCTCTGATCAACTTTTGCCGGATCTTTAGATGTTAAACATGTTTCTCTCCATCCTAATTAGAGACAGTTTTGTCACACTGAAAATACTGTTCTAAGACAAAGGCCTGCAAATACTATCCCAATTCAGAGAGCCCCTAACCTGATGGCCTTACGCTTGGAACATGCTGTCTTCTAGCCAGAGAGCTGGACACATGGAACATACTGCCACTAGCCAGAGAACCTGACGCTTGGAACACATTGCCACTAGCCGAAGGGCATGACGCTTGGAACATACTGCGCCAATCCATACTGCCTGACGCTTTGAACATACTGTCCCTATCCAGAGAGCCTGGCGCTTGGAACATACTGCCCCAATCCAGACGACCTGACGCTTGGAACATGTTGTCCCAATCCAGACGGCCTGACGCTTGGAACATACTACCCCAATCCAGACGGCCTCACGCTCGGAACATACTGCCCCAATCCGGACAGCTTGACGCTTGGAACATACAGCCCTAGCCAAAGTGCCTGAATATTCAAATATAGTGACTTAGTCCAAGGTGCTGAAGCTTAGAACGTATTGCTTATAGCCAGATGACCTGATGCTGAGGTCAGTGTCGATTATAGCCGTTTTGCTGGATAACAGACATGTTACACATTATTTTCAAGAGTTGCATTAAGCCCAGTTAACGTTGTATTATATAGCCGGCATCATATAAGACCTAAGTATTTGTTGTGCGCACGTTAAAAAAAAGAGTATTGTTTTATTTCAGCAGGATTCCATGGAACAGGATTGACTTGTGTTTTCTTCAAATAGCACCATTGATACAAAATTAATAAGCAGGCCTTACACTGCCATTCCGAACAACAAAGACAAAAGCAAGTTAATCGATGGCTGCGTAGATCACTCAGTATTCTTTATTTACTCTGGAGCAACCTTCATTTTCCAACTCAGCAAAACATTTAGTAATGGCTATTTAGTGTTGAAGTACGTGGTCATATTAGTGAACTGATGGCTTGAACAGTTAGTATTTATGCACCAAATAAATGTTTGTTTGTCGCATCATTAATTGTAACATCGATCGACAGCTAATCGAACGTTGATTACTTAACACTGATAATCGATTTCCTAATTGCTACTACTGTTAATAGACAAGTGTATCAGTTTGTTGGCATCTGTTAATATTTTGTAGTTACCCTAACACACATCAACAGTGGTAGTATGTAGATTACCACGGATTTTACCGTCTACAGCTGTGTTTTGGTTTTACAACACAGTCCTGTACTTCAGGTCGGTTCACTCATATGACATTGTACTGGGGAAAAGATTTAATACTGTAGACGTCGTTGCCAACAATGATACGACACTGGACAAGCGCAGATAGTATAATCCATCGCAATAGTACACTATCAGCAAATTGACAGTGCTGGTATCGCTACATATAAGGTTAATGTTGCCCGTTTGAACTTTATTTTAATACAAATAATCAGGGTCCCTCTGTTAAAGTCGTTAATATAAAAATGTGTCCCAGGCTTGATTTAAGTGTTACCTTTGAAGCAAGCACACTGCCTGACATGTGTGGGATTATAGGAGCTTATGTCTGGCCTTCCGTTCCAAGGTACATTTTGAAGGAGCTTATGGCTGGCTTAGGTTCCAAGCTACATTTTGAAGAAGCTTATGGCTGGTCTAAGGTTCCAAGGTCATTTTGAAGAAGCTTATGGCTGGCCATAGGTTCTAAGGTAAATTTTGAAGAAGCTTATAGCTGGTCTAGGTACATTTTAAAGGAGCTTTTGGCTGGTCTAATGTTTCAAGATACATTTTGAAGAGGCTTATGGCTGGCCTTAGGTTTCAAGGTACATTTTGAAGAAGCTTATGGCTGGCCTTAGGTTCTAAGGTACATTTTGAAGAAGCTTATAGCTGGTCTAGGTTCATTTTGAAGGAGTGTTTGGCTGGTCTAAGGTTCCAAGGTACATTTTGAAGAAGCTTATGGCTGGTCTAAGGTTTCAAGGTACATTTTGAAGAAGCTTATGGCTGGCCTTAGGCTGCAATGTACAATGTGAAGGAGCCTATGTTCGGCCTTAGGTTCCAAGGTACATTTTAAAGGAGCTTATGGTAGGCCTAAGGTTTCAAGGTACATTTTGAAGAAGCTTATGGTTGATCTTAGGTTCGGAGGTACATTTTGAAGGCGCTTATGGCTTGCCTTTGATTCCTAGGTACATTTTGAAGAAGCTTATGGCTGGCCTTAGGTTTCAAGGTATATTTTGAAGAAGCTTATGGCTGGTCTAAGGTTCCCAGGTACATTTTGAAGGAGATTATGGCTGGTCTTAGGTTCCAAGGTATATTTTGAAGAAGCTTATGGCTGGTCTTAGGTTCCAAGGAATATTTTGAAGTAGCTTATGGCTGGTCTTTGATTCCGAGGTACATTTTGAGGAGCCTATGGCTGGTCTTAGGTTCCGAGGTACATTTCGAAGGAGTATATGGCTGGTCTAAGGTTTTAAGGAACATTTTGAAGAAGCTAATGGCTGGCCGTAGGTCCCAAGGTACATTTTGAAAGAGCTTATGGTTGGTCTAAGGTTTCAAGGTACATTTTGAAGGAGCTTATGGTTGGTCTGCGGTTTTAAGGAACATTTTGAAGAAGCTTATGGCTGGTCTTAGGTCCCAAGGTACATTTTGAAGGAGCTTATGGTTGGTCTTAGGTTTCAAGGTACATTTTGAAGGAGCTTATGGTTGGTGTAAGATTTTAAGGAACATTTTGAAGAAGCTTGTGGCTGGTCTTAGGTCCCAAGGTACATTTTGAAGGAGCTTATGGTTGGTCTAAGGTTTCAAGGTACATTTTGAAGGAGCTTATGGCTGGCCTTAGGATCCAAGGTACATTTTGAAGGAGCTTAATTACAGCTTTTCTAAGATTTCAAGGTACATTTTGAAGGAGCTACCGGCTTGCCGTAGGTTCCTAGGTACATTTTGAAAGAGCTTATGCCTGGCCTTGGGGTTTGAAGAAGCTTATAGATGGTATAAGGTTCCAAGCTACATTTTGAAGGAGCTTATACCTGGTATAAAGTTCTAAGGTACATTTTGAATGAGCCTATGGCTGGTCTAAGATTCCAAGGCACATTTTGAAGGATATTTGGCTGGTCTAAGATTTTAAGGTACATTCTGAAGGAGCTTGTGGCCGGTCTAAGATTTCAAGGTACATTTTGAAGGAGCTTATATCTGATCTAAGATTCCAAGGTACATTTTGAAGGAGCTTATGGTTGGTCTTAGATTTCAAG
>JARFOD010108088.1:0-30171 GCA_031763545.1 Mopalia muscosa
GGGCAACAGAAAGCAACCTCTTTTCTCGCCTCTTACGATCGACCGAGGAAGCCAAGGGAGTATTCTGCAGGGCCATGACCCACCCGCTCCCTCACAGGGCAGTTATGATTAGATAATAATTTCCCCCCAAAAAATGTGAAGTAACTACATGTAGGCCTATCACTTTATTTTACCATCATTCATTATTCACCAAGTTGTTATTGTAATAAATTATAATATAATGTATCATTATGATGCCATGGAAACCAGAAAGTTGATTGGAATGACCCCATTTTAGGAATGTAGCCTAGTGTCAGACAAATGTGTTCCTGAATTCGAAAGACCTGCCTCAAGTGGTATTTGAGTTTTAACATGTTCCTGTCTTCTGCCATACTATTATTATTATTATGTATCATTATGTTGCCAAGAAACCAAAATATGATTGGAATGACCCCATTTTATAAAGGAATGTAGTTTAGTTTCGGACCAATGTGTTTTCTTACTTTGAAAACCCACTGTTAAGCGGTATTGCTTTTATCTCGTTCATGCCCTCTGTACGGACATACACGTATCATGACATAATCCCTAGAGAATATGCAGCTGGGATAATAAACAGATTTTAATATCCAAGAAATTTAACAATTCAGTGGTCATTAACATGCAATAAAAAAGGTTCTGCTCGTATTCAACTACAACTGATTGTTTTGAGGATCAAAAAGGTCAATCAAAAGGTCAACCAACATTTCATTTGCTTTAAACTGAACTATCACACTAGATTAACAAGGAACCTACATGTAGTATTAGCCGGAAGTTTAACTTTTAAAACTTCAAAGTAAAATACAAATAAGTAACAGTGAAACACCATTTTGATATTAAAATCATCCACAATTCTACAATTCATCTACATGCACACACTCAGGGCAGTTTCTACAAAGATTTCCCAGGTTCCTATCACAAATTCTTCAGGCCATAATCAGGGTTCGAAATCTGCTTTTAGTTTGATTTTAACAGGAAAATAGTAATATATTGACATTAATTTGGGTTTGAAATAATTTGAGTGCAGATACATGTACGTTTTCCGTAAAGTAACTAAAATGGCTGTGGATACTGCCCTGACACTGTAACATATCAGCGTACAAACAAATTTTTTCTGAAATTAATACAGGTAATAATAAATCACCATCTTACCCGTCTTTTCATGATCTTTTAAGTCAGACAGACATTTGTATACAGCTATGTTAAGTCGCTCTTAAAAACGTTATTATAAAATGGCCTAGCAAGTAAAATGCCCTGAAAAGGTGTCATGTATCACAAAAATTTAAATATACAGCCGTGACTGGTAAAAAATTAACCCATTATAGTCATTGAAGCTGACCCGAAACTCTGTAGAATTAATGTAGGGAGAGGTGAATAATTTATGGAGGTGCATCATACATCTACAACAACTAATGACAATGTTGAAGAGAAATTGAGAGAAATTAGTTAGAATATAGAACTTTAGAAGTAATATAAAATGAAGTTTTCTATGTTCAAAATGTCACTACTTGTGTATTACAATAATTTCATCAGTTGAACTATAAGTGTGTAGAGAAGATGTCATGTACATGTACCGAAAAATATTGGATAGATCCAACCATCCAACAAGCCATAGCCATAGTGCTGAAGTATCAGTTTTTGTTATTTAGGATATTGTACTTTTAATATCCTTGAGTATTAGTTAAACTAAACCTGATACTGGGCGTAATTTGGCTACCCCCACCCTTAGAAAATGTAGGTTTCTCACAAACACATCTTTTAAGTTGCTGTAGTACATGTATCTGAATAAGGTCACAAGTGCCACTCACAGTGACACAGGTGAGGTAAATGATCCATGATATGAACGCAATACATTCTGAACTTTTCTTAAGTTCAAAAGTTGACCTAACAATCCTGATGAGCTGCTCACAGGTACGAGGTGAATTTCCAGCAATGGCTGTGAGTAACTGTTTAATTGGTGTTTAACACCATGCTTTAGCTGCAAATTAAAATTAAATTACACGTCCGACAAGACAACTATAACATGTTTGGGGTTTTTTTCGTGTTAGAAAATTAATGTAGCTCAAGCGTATTACAAGTGAAGACCGTATGAATATTTTTTTAATGAAACATATGTACTGTCAGAGGCAGGTCGCAGAAAGACATAAGTACGATGTGACAAAATGGTCATTTTGCTTCACTTTTCAAATAAATGGGTGTCCAATTTTGACAGTTTTCCTATCTCCTGCATGTTAATGTATCTTGAAACAGGTTGTCCATATGAGGCAACTGTTCCCTTCAGGGTGTCCATTTTGACAGGTGGACAGGTGTCTGCCTTAGCCCTGGTCAAAGGGCTTTTCCATTTCAGCTCAAGTTAAATGTATTAGTAACATTGCATAAAAATAAAACAGGTAAACTATTAAAACCTACTGGATTTTTCTGAAGATTGGTGACTTCAAAATACACTTCACATGGTTAGTGGTGAACTATTAATTGTCAAGGATATTCAGTAGGTCAAAGGTGTACTCCAATAATCTCACAAAAAATAAAGGTAACTTTTGCTGGTAAAAACATCTTACCTTTATTTTCATGACGTTGAAATTTGTTTTTAAACACAAGAAGGAGGTCCTGTCTCTCCACTTATAAATACACAGGTTCCAAATGATATTTGAAACTAGAATACCCTACTACAGTACATGTATGTAGGTGTCGCAGTTAAATATAAACACTGAGTGAACTTTAGGTCTCCCACCAAGTACAGCATGAATGGGCTGTTACATGTATCGGTTCAATGGTGCTAGAGTATATACAAACATGTATAGTTCAGTTTTGTTTAGAGGTCCTGTGAGTTTGATGGTCATGTATACATTGAAGGGGTAACTCCTCACTTCACAATCACTTATAAATGTCCCTGGGTGTTTGGCAAATTTTACTGGTATGTTGGGCAAAATCTGGTACTGTCCAGTACAGTGGTCTGGGCTGAACAAACTATTAGGTGTCATCCAAATGGAAATAAAACAATTGATCAAGCCAGTGCTATCGCTCTTTATACTGTACAGTTATGATAAATGTACATGTAACAACTTGTCGTCGGAGTCGTCCTTAGAAGTTACCTTTACAGGTATTTCAAGCCTTATTCTTTAATTACATGTAGCTTACATGTACATGTAACTTTGAAGTTAGATCTGCAGTCCACATTCCGACCAGTGTTAAGTTAACACAGCCACTTTACAGAATTGGAAAGGGTTCAGCTATAAACACTAGTCAAGGTGTTGAGGTGAATGAACTTCAACAGCAAGCACTGACCAGGGTCCCTAACGCTATAAACACACAGAGGCCAGCTCTTCCTCAGAAAGACATTCCTTTTTTTTCTTAGGACGGAGTCTTGCGCTCTTTATAGAAGCCAACCCAGTACCTTAACGCTTGAAAGCCTAAATATCACACAGCGAGAACTACATGTACAGTATGCCGTGGGGAAGCCTGAAATGTCAGTTCTAATCTTAGAATAGGCCCATCGTTCATTATCTGGAATCTATAACATGTACAGTGTGTAGGTAAAGGGCTGAAACAAATGGTATTCTATTGGGCTATAATTGTAGATGCAATAACAATATGTACAGCAATGTATCACTTAACCAGTGTTCAAACCCAGTAATATGCCAACAGGTGGCTTGGGGTAAATATATGTACAGAGCTTTGCGCTACTGGTTTTCTATGATCATAGAATGTACATGTACACAAGGTATTGCATCACCCATGAGAACACCTGATAAATGTCAATATACCTGAATTTACCTGAACAGCCTAATCTATCTTCTATCTTATGAGAAGCTTTTCTATAATAATGGATGTGTGTTATACATTGTAAATAATACACAGGTTTGAGTAAGAAACTGTTTTTCTCATAAAAATATTTTTCTCTTCGATGTACATGTATTTTGTGTAGAAACTTTTTAGATTTTGAAATCATGGAGAAGAATATATACATATAACCCTTTTGTGCAGGAGAAACAGAGAACATTTTTTCAAATTGCAGCAAAATATATAACCTCCTTTTAAAGTCAAAATGATGATGAAATCAAACCTGTGATAACATCATAATTTACAGGACAATAATATCCCTAGTTTATCACAATATAATTATTAATCGATCAGAGTATAATTAGGAAAGCTGTTCATGTAATCTGAGAAAGTAGTTACAAACAAACCTGTACAGTTGGTCTGGCACATTATTCTTTAAACACTTTGGGGTTGAGCCAGTGGGGTCATAAACACCAAAGCAAAGATTGTTTGTTTCCGTGTTTGATTGGGGTTTAACCTTGTTCTCAACTAAATATGACCATGAATAGTCCAATTCACACTATACCTAGTCTTATAAGGGTGGAAAAATAGGCGGAAACCTCATAAAAACCAGCCCCGTGATTGCCGGAGCCACAACATGTGCCTCACTCATATATCTGATGTTCGACAGACGGACTTGATCTGGTGACCAGTACATCGAAGCAGGTTTAGTAAGCGCACATGCTACCACTATTTAAAGCCACGGCCGCGGGCCCACCACAGCAAAGACAAATATTTTCAAACATGGAATAATTTGACTACCATACATTGTATCATTTGATATTTTCACCCAATAATAAATGTAATATCTTGTATATGCATGTACACAAAGGATCTAAAATAGGCACATAATCAGTGATATCATCCCCATATTTTATTCCAAATTATAAACAAAGAATCCATAGCCAAATTATCTATAAGCTTACAAATACACAAATAATATTTAAAAAAAAGGGACATATTCAACTAGATTTGAGCTAAATTACCTCGAATCAGTTACAGAATAAATTGCTGTGCCTCATTTTGATTTAGAAGCCAATCTTATATAAGCTTAGACGAACACATGGCGGCAAGAAAATGCAATAAAAATACATTCTATATGTGTGCGTCATGTTAAATGGCACTAGTCCAAGCTGTTTCAATACCCAAGACGATGCAACCATTAAACACCCACACAACTAGATCCAGCTCAAAACAAAAACAGACATACATCAACGTGTGATGATGTACCCAACCATGACAAGGCCATCCACAAAACACAAAATCAACAAAACCTGCTGTAGAAGCTTACACGGCTACACCAGAACTATTTTTAGAGTATATAAATAAATTAACTTTCTGACGATATTATTTTTTCTCTATTAAATTGAACCATTTACACATTTTACATGAACACCGATTTTCAAACGATAAAATTTGACAGGATAGACTCTTTGTATATACATATTTATACATAAATTGTATACCTTATGTTACCCCACTTCTAAATGTCGTTCAAAACGTATAACTTCGTATCCATGTTATTATTGAATTTAAAGGAAAATAAACATTTATCTTCAGAATATATGTGTTTAGTTAGTATTGGTGGAGCGAGGATTATAAATACAAGTGTGAGATAATCACACACCTATGAGATTTAATCCTTTTAGAAATTCCATTGCTTTTAAACTGCGTAGCAATTACTGTTTCATGGGAAGACAGTTTTGTTTAACTTTTTGGCTGAAGAGTCTACACGAATAAAACTTGCTTTTTTCATAATAATAAAATTACATATGCCAAAAAGGGTGTGCCAAAATACCTTAATCTACAATGAACAGTGTTTATTTCAGATTATCGTGCTTTAAGGGACCAATAGATTGATTGATTGATGCCTGGCGAGTGGCCCAATGCCATGCTCCTTAAAAATTATTTAACTATTACGAAGACAGTGCACTTCGACATTGAATGGCCATCTAGATGACCATAAAATGAGCAGTATTTTTTGGTGTGAATTTTTTTAATAATATATCAGTAAGCCTGTGCTGTTGGTCAGAAAAGGGTTTCCCATGGTTATGATAACTTAATTTAGGAGGACCATTTTATACGTTTCCCAAATTCTTTTGCAGTCTTTGTCTAAATTGGATTTTGCCGCAGATTTTAACAAATGTTGTCATCTGATTATTAATGAAGAATGTATTTTAAAGTGCTCAATTCTGCTTTATTTTTCACAAAGGCACATTAATGTATTAAGAAAATCAGCAAACCAGGGGAGCACATGAGCCCCTTTCACAAAATGTTGTACAACAATAGTATGTTGTACGATATTTTTATGCTACAGTTTAACATGATGTTATTTTATTTGTCGTACAACATTTTGTGAAAGTGGCCCCAGGCCTGTATCAGGGTATAGTAATAATTTAAGTAAAGACATCAAGTCTTATAGTCTGTGAGTATGCTTCCCTCATTCATAGGGTATCTTTAGAAGGAAACCACTCATATTCACAAATCCCAATAAGGCTTTTCCATTTTAAAGCCGAAGATACATGTACAAACAGACCAAATTAATACGCACATTGTGGGAAAAATTTATGTTATTTGACTAGGCAAACCACACCCAGTGAACGTGCAGTCACTCACAAAGCAATTTATGCCAATTAACATAGTAATAGGGACTGAATTCAAATTTATTTCGATTTCAAAATGGAAACATTTCAACTGTCAAACGTTGAGGTAATTAGTCAGTTTGAAGATCCTTGAAGTTTCAAACAGAAATACTTAATATATTATGTATGTTTGATTATTTGTAAAGTAAGCATTCAAAATGCATCCCTTATTTGATAAAATTCTATTTAGCCTTTTATTATTAAAGCAACAAGTGGTGTTTGTGACACTTGTATAAGAGATTGTCATTACATAGATTTAGAGAGAACTTCTGATGTACGACAGAATCATATCTACAATAAGTTTATAATAAAAAAATAAATGGTGTGAATGAGAGACCATTTGCCAAATGTGATCAAATATTCAGGCTAATTGGCTTGCTTATAAAATTTAAATAGATATTTTATAAGAGATATAGAGATACAAAAAAAAAATTAAAAAAGTTTGTTTCTTACAAAATACTTCAAGCTGCTCAGAATTGTATTCAGTATTTTGGCAATGAAATATGTAACTCCACCCAATATACGTATTGTGTTTTGACCAATAAATACAGTGTTCAGATGGTAAATTACTGGTAGGAGAACGTTTTTATTTTTTGTTGTGTGAAACACTGTTTTAAATAAATTGGGCCAAAAAAATTATGGGTAAGAGAAAATTCGTATTTCTTGTATAAATTTAGACTGTTGTGTAAAACACAGATTTATATTAGTTGGGTAAAAAAATGGAAAAATGTCTAAGAAAACATAATGAAGATTTCTACCGCAACAAAATATATTTATGGATATCTTTTCATCAATGAATTTTAAATGAAGATCTAAAAAAATAAATTTTTTTTAGAAATCTTTGCTTTAAAAACTTACTTCTTTGACGACGCTTGATTTGACTTTCATTGACTTGACCGGCAGCTTATGTTTATGCTGGTGTTTTATCTTCTCGGAGTTTGTGGCGTAGCAAGCACCCATTGTCAAATATGGTGGCAGAGTTTCAACAATGATAAACCAGAAGAGGTTTGATGAACAGGGCTACCTGTCTTGCTGGAGGCAGTTGTTGAGGTGACGGGACTGGAGCGTCAACTAAAGACCAGGCCCGCACAGTCACTTTGTTTTACTGTGAGTTCGTTGATCAATAACAGAGCAGATGTATCAACAAATTTCACATACACATGTATGTAAACTCAAAACACATCTGTGACGTTCCACCACAATGGCATTCGTCAATCTAGATTTGGCAAAAGTCCAATAGACTGCTTGCGGAGAGAAAATCCTGGGGTTTTGATTAGGGACGAACGCTAAGTGAACATCGATGTTAAGGACTGATCACATGTATATAAGACTTCCTTCCTTATAAAGCCTTCTCACATGACCCCACAAATGCACTGAGGTTCAAGGTTTTTCAATTTGTAAATAAGCCGAGATTTCAAACAGAGAACACCTTGATATATGTCACAATAATGCCTGGACCATGTGCTTCTAGAACTCTACTGCAATGGCGCTGGTTTTTGCATCACATCAGGTCATATACATTATTCTAAATAGATTATTGATTTTCTACAGCCTGTTTCTATGGTTACCAGCCAGCCTTAAGGGGATATTTCCCTATTCACATAAACAGTCTATTGAAAAAGAAGCGAAAAAAAAAAAGAGACAGAGAGGTAGACCTTGAAGTGCAAGTCAACCGGTTAGATAAGAATACATGTTGTTGTGTTTGTATGAAAAATAATTAACATGTACATAATGCTGAGTATGAGTGTACCTTTAATAAGATTTTAGAACGTCTTTTTAATGAATTCCACACTGGTTCAGCTTCTTTCTTGTCATCAAAAGCTTGTATTGTTGACATTTGATGAGGAGGAAAGTGCAAAGTCTTCATTTAAGAACCATCTATATTCAAATTTAATGAAGTGTTGCTACTTGACAAATTTCCATTGCGGGAATCTTTGGTAGGGAGCTGAAGAAAAAACTAAAAAGAACTGACCACCTTGTGTTAAAAAAACTTGAGAATGCTCATCTAGATTTTTATTTTGTTTTCGTTCTAATTTTCAGTCCATTTTTTTAAAAGCGTATTTAACGAACAAACATGGTTTTACAGATATTTTCTCTCTCTTCAATAAAAATATAACTCTTCCAAATAAATGTAAATAAATTTTAATTAATAATATATGTACGTCAATGCATGCTAATACATGTAATATGTTTTTATAAGTACAAATGGGTCATTTGCTTTATGAGCAATGACTTGAATACTGCAATGTAGCTTATATGTTATTGTTGGGTTAGAATGACATCATAACATAAGGTAAACAGATGGTCCCGTCCTCCTGAGATGGAATTCATAACAAATCCAAAAAATAAAATAAAATAACAATGAGTTTTGTAAAGATATGTGACCAGATGTGATGGAGCGAGGCTTGAAGCCATGCAGACCTATAGGCCAGAATAAAGTCAATGTAATGTGGGCGGTATATGATAACCGAATGAAGAATCAATATTATTTTCAATGCAGATGTATATAAATTCAACAGAACTGAAATATTTAACATCGAATATTTTTAAGTAATGACAGCTGAATACTTTAGCATACAAAAACCTACTTCAGAAAGGGTCAAATATAAACAGTTGTTTTGCTTTTTTTGTGTTTAAAGAATGATTTTTTAAGTATTTATATATATTCTTTTTTCTGTTTTGCTTAAAACTTATATATCAGTAAAAACAAAATGCCAGCAAAACACATGTTATGAAAAAAGGCAACAAAATTGTTTTGTTTATAAAAATTGTGATACATTTTTTAACCAAATTGTTGGGTTTCTCTGAAGATGACTATTCAAAAAATACTGACAACCTTTTATGAGCTGAAATTTGTTATAAAAGTGCTAAGCACAAGTACATGTATGTCACTAGGTTAATCTTTCATAATTAAAGAAGGAAATATGCTCGTTTTATAATCATCTGTTTAAATACCTTCCCAAAATAGAACACATTCTTGTTTTAAAAGAAAAACATTGATTTGGCAGCATGCCAAAATCATTAGACTTTCTGTTAGATTTCGCCAGCAATGACCCAGACAGTTTGCATAAGTAGGCGTTGGCCACATCATTGATGCTGATTGGTCGATACAGCCACACACATATGTTAGCCTCATACGTGTTTCAAAACACATCAAGCTTATTAGCTACATGTATGTCATTAAAACTGAGATCATGTGTACAGGACAATTTAATCAGATTAAGGAAATTAAACAGTGTTGAATATATAAGACATCCACAATTTGTCTTGGGAATTTTGGGGCATTCCTGTGAATGTTATTAATAAATTACATTTGGTTATTTAAGGCCTCTGTTATTAAGGACAAGCTACATGTTTAATTAAATCATATTTAAAATGTATTTCATTATTTCAAAGAATTTCTTGACTAAAAATTAAAACCATGTTACCAAAATAACGTTTTGAAAGGGATGTCACTATAAGAAAAGGCACCCTTGGAAAATGATGCAACCATTCAAACAAGTAGTTCAAAAATGTCATTGGTTTAATATTTTAAAAAATATTCGTAAGCTTAAATATGGTGACTCACTCGTGACCACAACTGATTTTGAATGAAAGTCAGATATTCAAATCCCAACTTCTTCACATGTACGCCAGGGGCTTAGCCAGAAATCAGAAGTAGGGTGTCCAAAATGGTCATTTTGCTTCAGTTTTCATATAACTGGGTGTCCAATTTGACAGTTTTCCTATCTCTTGCATGTTAAAGTTTCTTAAAACAGGGTGTCCAAATGAGGCAATTGGTCACTTCAGGGTGTCCATTTGGATGGGTGGACGGGTGTAGGCCTGCCTAAGCCCTTGATGTACGCTGAATTTTTTAATGAAACAAGTTGCAAATCTATCAGTGAATAGTGGATTTTTTAAAAATGTTTTCTAAACCATTTGAGAATACATGTACCTTTAAAAGGTTTCAAAAAAATTTATTTATTTTAACTTACAATTACAGTTTTAAGAGAACACTACCAGAAGCAATAATGTTGGGTCAAGTAGCTTAAGGTCAAACTGTGAGAACAGCCTTACTTTCACCATAAACTATATTTATATCTATTTCTTTAAGATTTGTACCTTGTACTAAGTTAACCTTTTATGACTTCCTGTATTAACTTCGCATATGTTACATAAGAGCATTTATTATGTGTGATAATCTCAATAAGGGCAAGTTAACTAGCATATCCATATATACAATGTATGTCACTCTGAACCAATGCCTCAGGTAGCTGAGGCAATACATGTTACAACAGCCATGTGCGTCACATGATAGATATCTGGAGGTGTGCCAAATCCTGCTCAGCCATTGGTCGAATCAAAAGGAGTGGTTTTTCTAAGCCTCCTAGACAGTCTGCTATTTACAGACATGCCTTGACAGCCATCTACCAGCTCAATGTTTAATCAACATCACCTATTCTATCTGACATCAGAACTCCATCAAATAATATAGCTATACAGCCATGTACAACAAACATAGATTACTGCTATTGAAATTCTAATATTAATAATATCTAATACCTACTGGGTAAATGATTTTATAATACAGTAGATACAATGCTTGACTCTGATTCTGCATGTACATGTTCATAAGAACAGGGAAAAAAACCCCATCAAATTTGCTATTTATTGAATTAATTTAGATGGCTGAATTAATTTTATTTTCACTTGAATGTATGATGTCCCATGCATTATGAGAAAGGACATAGACATGTATGCGGGAGCAAGGGGGACTTTGCTGACTAATTTGACTTCAAACATACACCGCAGGCCTGTGTTGTTGGCTAGAACAGGGTTATGCAAACTTAATTTAGGAGGATTGATTTATAGGTTTCCTAAATTGTTTGCAGTCTTTGTCATAATTTGCATTTTGCCAGTGATTTTGACAAATAAATGAAGATTGTATTTTAAAGCAATTTTGCATTAAATTTTCACAAAGGCACATTTATTCAATGAAAAAATCAACAAACCAGGGAAAAATTCAAATGCAAGGTTATCTCACAAAATTTTAGAGGACCAATTTTGCCAGAAAAGATTACAGCACGGGCCTGGTACATGATGATCTGCCACTCATCAGTTATTTCCGTCGGACAGTCCTGACCACTTGTTTTAAGACAGTTTACACAGGCGAGTAGGCCTGCAGCCATCTTTCAGTGGTTAGCGTATCAGCCTACTGATCCTACTTTCATGGATTTCAGTCTGCCTGTTGCCTTTCAGATGTATGAGTGGCAAAACAAAGGAGGATCAGTAATCCAACACCCTAACCAATGCATGAGGCTGTGAGCACAAAAGCAAATAGACCGCAAAGTTCTTTAAAAAAAAGGACTAATACTTTTTTGTTTGTGTTTCTACTGATTCATGAAGCATTGATTAAAAGAAATGTATATATAGGTTTGTTTGTTTGTTTGTTTGAGTACTTAAGAGTATTTCACTTATATGACGAAGGACACAAATACAGAACATCACAAACAATTCTGCTTTAGCTCTGCGAACACCAGGTCAACAGAAAGCAACCTCTTATATAAATGTATGTATATTTTTCAACTTTTAATTAAGTGACAATCAGACATCACTGGGCAAGTATGATGAAAATGTATCTATGAAAACAAACATAATGTAAATTTGTTGGGGTTTTTTTTTCTCAGAGTTCAATATACATGTACATGCATGTAAAGGTTGAACTTTTCTGTGCATAAAACCAGTAATTCATTTTTAGGTACTATACAAGATAAGAATATTTATGGCTTAATCATTGTAAATTGTAGATAACATCACTTTCACATATAATTTATATTCACCTTAGTTCTAAAAAGCATAGTCAAAAGCTAACTGTATTGGATTATCTTATGAAAAACACCTGAAGTTTGACCAGCAGGAGTTCTTCCCCTTGACAACATTTCAACAGCATCTGTCATACATGTTTTTGGCCCAGTGCCAACAGCTTTTATTTGTCTTTTAATGTGGGTACACAATGGGGGTACACAACTTTTCCAATACATAAGGGGTTGACTGAGCTGGCAAAGTGAGAACAAAATATTTTAAAAAGTACAGAAAAAAAATAAAAAAGCCTGAAGCACATGTAAAAAGTACAGTGGAAAAATTTAGCGCACATTGTTACATGAATGGAAAAGCACTTGAGTGCAATTTCAGCCAAGATGAAATGTTGAGACAGTTATCAACTGACAATCAGAATTAAACTTACTTCGTTCATTACTTGAAGAAAAACAGAAGCTTGCTAAAGCAGCCTCAAGGCAGAAGCTTTTCTTGTGTCAATATAAACTTTAGCTTCATGAACTGTATTTAGCAATGTATAAAGGACACATTATAGTATACAAATGGAACAAAAATCTTAAAGTCTTACTGGTTGATTTATTTAAAACCCAAACCAAATATCTTGTTTGCTTCTCAGTTATCACATACCCGCACTTTCTATATCATGTACATGGTCAGGGTAATCTTTAACGATGTCTGTAGTTTACCCACAATGGCTTGAGATTAAGATCTATTTACAAACTTCTCTCTGGGAGTTTATTGAGAACATAAAATGAATAATCAGGTTTAATTAATTAAGATCCCTGTGCCAGTGCTTTTAATATTTAGAAGTATATTAATGTATATGTGTGAATACATCTACAGGTTTCTATATGTAGGGGAAAATTAAACATTAATTAATTGCAAAACTCCACTGATCAAAGCTATAAAATGCTGGTTTGTGTCTCTAATTGTGTCTCTAATTTTTCTTATAAATATTACTTTATAATGCTATATGTCCTGAACATGTTTTATTTGTTCAATAGTCCTTAAAGTTTTTGTCCAGTATATTTCACTTAAATCACTGCCAGTCCAAGTTAACACCCGGACACAAAAGTCACAAAAGGCAATTATAATACTCAAATTAACAGAACATGTCACCCTAACAAATGACACCACTCACAACAAATTTGTGAGCCCCAGGACTGGCCCCTTTTCTAAGAGCATGCTGGTTTGATAACATGAAGCTCCCCTCTAGTGCCCCAACTCGTTGGTATGAAGATAAACACTACAGATTACAATGTAGGCCAATGACTGACTGGATCTATACTGTACCTCCCATTCATATCATTTAAGGAGCAGCCATTGAAATATCACAGTGTCCAGTTTCTTTATATGGATAAATGTCAACAATTATTAAATTTGGTCAGGGAGTGACTATTTGCCAGACTATCACCAAGTCTGACCTAGTCTCCATAGAGCTATGTATGGAGTGGTCCCATCAGTTTAATATATTGCACTTGATAGCCTTTGTAAAGTCAGACTAGATCATGCCATTCATAATTCAGAATAAGCAGGATGTACATGAAGTGTATAATGGCAGAGCTATCATTTCATTGGTGTAGAGCCTGTACATAATAACATGTATCCTGCTGGAACAGGAGAAATTATTATGGAGTTATGTTAAACAGTGACTTTAAATTAGGGAAGGTTTAATAGTTTTCCACAAATATATATCCCAGGGTTGTATGATTTTTAACAGGTACCTCTTAACACTGCCTGAAAGTTATCCAATATTGACGATGTAAGACAACACTTCAATTATAAGTGCAAGATGATGGTAATAAACCAAAAAGGAACAATTGAATTAAAAGGCTGTAAAGACAGACCCATGCCAAGATCTAAGCTTTCTGTACTTCATTAAACACGGGTCACATTACCACAAATATATCTGTTTACAAAACCGGACAACATCAAGTAACCTTGCCAAGAAACAATATACATGTACATGTAGTTCAAGGCCTATTCTAAAAATGCCATTGTTTATGACACCAATCTGTTATATATAGCTTTCAAGTATTTTGGTTTTACTCTAAGGCATAGAGATTCAGAATTGCACAGAATTGTTTATTTATTTGATTGGGGTTTTGCACCACACTTCGGTTATTTCACTAATTTGAGGGAGTGGTTTCCTTGACCTGTCAGCGAGTGTCAATTCATCAATGTCCACTGGCAATAAACAAAAACTTGATCAATTTACATCAGGACATAAAACAAATTCACGCTGTATTTAACATTATTTTACCCAGAAGCCAAATTGCCAATAAATACAGAAAATGGGTGGAAACACTGTGATTGGAAGAAAACAATGGCAACACAATGACAATCATAAGGGGCAAAATATTGATGCCAATACTTGTTGGTTAAATGTTGCCCTTTAGCTCCAATAGCCCCTGGAGATGATAGATCCAATGCCTATTGATTTTTCAATAAATAAAGTGATAAAAACATGTGTAGGCATCTACTCGCTGGGTATAACAAGGACACAATTAATGCATGTACATTGATTGCCATACATTGAAGTCAAATTGTTTAACATATTATCTCAAGAATTATAAAAAAGAAAACCTTCCAATAGGAAGAAAAAAAAAGAAGATTTTCTGTGACTGCAGTCAGAGTAATAACTGGCATGATTCATAACTGTTGTTTCAGCTGGAATATAATTGCCATTAAATGACATTTATGCAGTACAGCATTAATGCATTTGCAACTCTATCAGTACTATCACATTATTGATGTACTCTAATGAAAAAAACATTAAACACAGAAGCAATATATCACATACAGGGACATCATGTTCACAGAAGTGTAGCATATTCAATATTTATGGCACTATTACAAATAAATACCGTCTCTGTAAAATGGCTGGAAATAAAGCTTAACTGATGGAAATCTGGGAAGTACATGTGTCTATCAACAACAAGGGACACAAGTGGCTAAAAGCATCTGCTTCCCCATGTTGTGTTTACTGATGTTAGATTCGCTGTATTATTGGCATCAGCACATACATGTTGTTTTATAAGGTTATGAAGAGTTATATTGACTGTGGAATGTATCCTCCTTATTAAATCATTTCCAGGTGTAACAATACTATCGATTTATCCCAATAGACATGCCAATGATGTCACAATAATAAATGATAGTCTTTGTCTGATGACAATAGTCTAGCGCAGTAGTAGTACTAACTTTTGACACCTTCAATTGTTGAGCTGTTTACCCAAATTATACAAGTAGATGTACATGTATGGTATTTTTTTCCATTATTTTTTTAAAATTACATCAGGTTGTGTTCTTCTATTTTCATCCCTCCAAGAGATTTAATTATTCTTTTAAAAATACATAATCTGTGATTAATTTGAGAAAAGCCTCGCCCTTTAAATGATATAAAAACAGTGTCCTTGTATTGGAATAGTATGTTAATAGTCAAAGAAGAGGCAATATTCTGACCTACATTGAATCAATCATCATATCTTTAAATATTACTTTATCTGAAGACAAAATCACAACAAACACATGCAAGAAGAAAAGAAAAAATATTATCAATGAGCCAATCAGGCTGCGCCAAAACTGGGTAGGTTCAATGATTTTTGGACGGTGCAATGAACCATATGCAGTATATATATATACCGGTACATTATAATCAGTAACGATAATAAATAATACTAAATAAATCGACCAGCAATTGAACTACATTTTCGTGATTGAGCCAACCATATCAATATACTCAGTGTTCATAATCATCCAGATTGTTTGTTTGATTGGGGTTTAAGGGTCATACTATACTAGGGTATTTCACTTATATGGTGATGGATTGTTTACTTCAAACTGTTCCTTGCCTAATTATGGTAGGAAACTGAGAGGAAACCCTGTAAATACCTCCCCCACAATTCAAGTTGCATTGTGTATACCTGAGGGTGGACATTTGGACAAAATCATCAAGAGCCAGTTGGTCAAAGTGATATTAAATACTACGGTTAACATGTATACATGTGATTTCATGTCACACATAAATGTTTTATGCTTTAGACTCGAGTGGATATTTGATAAGAGACTAATTTTGGTTTTGATTTCTTTGTTTGTGGTTTAACGCGGTACGCAAGGGTATTTCACTTATATCACCTCTGCCCCCAGAGGTCATATAAAAACATCATAAAAACACCCCTGCAATTGGCAGACCCAATTGCAGGGGTCTAATTTTGGTTTTGATTTCTTTGTTTGTGGTTTAACGCGGTACGCAAGGGTATTTCACTTATATGACCTCCGCCCCCAGAGGTCATATAAAAACATCATAAAAACACCCCTGCAATTGGCAGACCCACAAACCAGGATATATATATATACAACATGTGACTCGCTGATATACCTGATGGTGGACAGGCGGACTCGATCCAGTGAACAGTACATCAAAGCAGGTTCAGTTTAGTAAGCGAACACCCTACCACTAAGCCAACGGCCTTGGGCTAATTTTGGTTTTGAAAACCTGGGACCTAGACAGTAGACAGCTATTATTATCCTGGTCAAATTGAGATTGAGTGTTTTTACTAAAATCTCCTCACCATGCAGCCAGAATAAATTAACATAAGAGAAACAAATCAAAGACAGGTATTATGATCCGAACAGAGTAAGTATACTGTAATATATACAACTTTACCTTTTTGAAGTTCTCCATAAATTTGTTCATTTTGTCTAGCGGCGAAGGAAGTCCATTCTGAGGCGGAATCAAGACTTCCATTTGGTAAGTAGTGTGAATACAAGGGAATGACGTAAGTAACCAAACAGATATCCTCTAATATCAGAGTTGGCTGGCTGTCAGAGCAGTGTTGATGTCCCTGTTGTACTGTGGCCGATATTATACCTGTAATACTGCTGTGGCCAGTATTTAGCTCAAGTTAACCTTCAACAACAGAGTGCGTTTCGTTATGGCTGGCTTGATGTTAATATATGACCTTTCTGTCTTCTCTTAAACGCAGATTCCTCTACAGGCGCTCTTTAATTCACTTGTACGTCGACACTGAGATGTTATGGTTGAAGTTATAAATACATGTATGTTAGATGAGGTACAGGTAATGATGAGCTACTCTTTGCTCCAATTTCTAGTATATGTACAACACAAAACACAATCCTAAAGTCTGGTTTTCACACGTTGAAACTACCTACCTCCAGCTCCGTGGTAGTTTTTAGTAGTGCTTTTAAATAACATATGATACAAAACAGAAGACCTTATCTCAGGAGGTTCTCATTGGACTAGAAACTAGTTCTAAACTGCAACACAAGATCAAAGTTCACCAAGATCTGTAGAAATTCTCTGATATCCTTCGTGAAAATCAAATTTGTTACTAAATCTTACTATCCAAATATGTGTAGTTTATAACGAAATTTTATGTCCTGGATCTAGTATATATCCTGGTTGGTTGTAGCCGGCATTTCTTCCCAGAAAACAACAGATGCACTCTTCCTCTCACATAAGGATTTCCGGTCATTCACCTCTATGCAGACCCCACAATGCTGGAACAGGGTAAGAGCAGACAGAGCCTCTCCTATCTTTAAATACCCTAAAATCCTGTTTGGAGGTGAGCAGTGTCACATAGGCACAGATAGCTGACCTAGCCTCAAAATCAAGTACATGAAGCATACAGAAATAAGGCCAGATAAATCAACTACAATAAATCACTAATACCATACTTCCCACACTGTTGGCTTACATGTCATTCAGAATAACATCCTGACAATTCACTGGTTAAAATTTTTTTTTTTTGAGATATGATTATAAATTTGGCCTGGTGTTTGAATACATCCTGCAAATGTATATAAATTTCTGACCCTGCAATTTAATGACTGACATGAGCTTTCTTTAACAAGCTGAATTAAACACTTGACTTATATCATATTCATAAAGATAAACTATTTATGTGTATATATGACTTGCACCAGGGCCTTAAAATA
Organism: Mopalia muscosa; assembly: GCA_031763545.1. NCBI lineage: Eukaryota > Metazoa > Mollusca > Polyplacophora > Chitonida > Mopaliidae > Mopalia > Mopalia muscosa. The sequence goes on from JARFOD010108088.1 coordinate 18,252, forward strand.
GTATTACTGCAAGTGTACTGTATGGTGGTGTAACAGTGAGAACTATACCTCTTATCTGATGTAATAGTGAGAACTATACCTCTTCTCTGACATGTCAGCATGACCTTGTGACCTTAGATCATAACATAGTAATGTTGTTATGAATAGTTTTTGCTATTTATTTGCCAATTCACCATGGGAACTTGGATTGGGAAGGAATCTATCAAGACTGGTAGTAGTCAATAAATGTACATCTTTGGCTTTATTAGCATTTATTCAAGTTAAAACATTATGGGACATTAAAGACAACATGTTGGCTGACAACCTGTAAAATGTAGATGACAAGTATTGATGGTCAGTCAGTTCAAACTCAGTTGTAAATAATTATATGGAGACAAGCAAATTTATACATTTAAAAGCAAAATATTCTTTCTGCACAATAGAAAATATTGAATTTATTAGTATAATGGGTTGCACAATAAGCTCCTAAAATTTATAAATATTTCTTGTCCCTTTTTAAAGAAAAATCATTTTTTGAACTGGTTGCATAAATTATTTTGGTTCAGATAAACATTTTCGGTCTAATATTAAAAAGTGTGTTTAAAAAATCTAATTATGGACTGCTGTCAGTTGTGTTGATACAAACACATAATTTTTTCCTGGTAATTTAAAATTGGACATTTTTGACACAATTAATACTCTATGGTTATTAAATGTTTGATCCAAACTAACTACATGTATTGAAGATATTTGTGATTAACAGCCAGATACAGCTAATTTATAACCATGAAGCCTCTTATATTATAATCCCAAAAGAATTGAGAAATAATGTTTATATTATGAATGTGAAGTCATCCCTTTCAGAAAACATAAAGATTATTTCATTGCTGCTAGCTTTGGGATTTGTATCATTTTCCTATCTGAGTCGAGAGGTAATGAATGTCCGCTACTTGAAGTCCAGCTAATCAACCTACTATTTTTTGTGGGAGATCAGTTGGGTGAGTGGTCTAGTTAGTTGACATTTACTGGTGGAGATTTGGTGCTTCACTCAGAGGGGTCTGTTCAAAATTATTTCATCATGATGATTTCAAGTTTTGTTTTTATTTATTACAAATTATTTATGTCAGTTATGTCTTCGCTTTTTTGGGCTTACGTCACTACACATTCAAAACTTAGCTGCCATCAGTTGCCAATATAAGAAACCATATATATATATATATATATATTTTTTTTTTTTATGTGCCCCTCTTTTGACAAAATCTTACTTGATATGAGACAAATTACTATACTTGTACAGACAACTAGAGCAGTGTTAGTTAAGCAATGGAAAGTGTTGCATGAAGATGTAGCCTAGAGAAGAACAGAAACATCTAAGACACATGCCCAGACAAACAGGTGTCACCTGGTACACCTTAATGTACAAGTACCCCAGTAGTTTCCTTCTGTTGAACCACACCAGGCAGCAGAGGTAGAGACTAACAGTGTTTATTGTTTATACAAAGGCGTTATATATCTTACTGCAGTGTAATGACGCTTTCCTTATTAACCTGTGAACTTTGGCCCTATTAGAAATACTTTTTGAACCATGTCAGTTCATGGAGGATTCTGATGGCAAATATACTCTTCTACTGTCGACAGAATATTAAATATATGTATTTAAGAAACAGACCAAGACTATGATAGGGTTTTTTAAAATAAATTTTCAAGGAAACTGACAGATTTCAAGAAGATTGTGTTGTTTAGGAAATAATTGCTTGTTTTTAACCCGTCTTTACTTTTGTTATTGACCAGTCTGGTAATTAAATTGTTTTGTCATAGACCCCTATTGTCTTTGACCTGTGTTGTCATTGACCCATCTTGTGTTTGACCTGTCTTGTCATTGACCTGTCTTGTCTTTGACCGGTCTTGTCATTGACCCCTCTTGTCTTTGACCTGTCCTGTCATTGACCATATTGACCAGTCTTTTTATTGACCTATTTTCATTAATCTGTCTTGTCATTAATCTGTCTTGTCATTGAGCTGTCTTGCCATTAACCTGTCTTGTCATTAAATTGACTTGGCATGGACATCTCTTGTCATTGCACTGTCTTGTAATTAAACTGACTTGTCACTGACCTGTCTTATCACTGAACTGTCTTGTCATTTACCTGTCTTGTCATTTACCTGTCTTGTCATTTACCTGTCTTGTCATGGACCTGTCTTATCACTGAACTGTCTTGTCATTGACCTGTCTTATCACTGGACTGTCTTGCCATTTACCTGTATTGTCATTGACCTGTCTTGTCATTGACCTGTCCTGTCACTGTTTGATGCCACTCGGCTTCAGTGTAGCTGCTTTCTCACAATAGACAGCATGAGTAAAATAATCTTAACATGAACTACGACATAACAAAATAATTCACTTTAGGGTTAAAATGTTTTTAAATGTTCAGGCGCAGGAGCCTTAAAAGTGTTGAGAGTCTCATTCTGACACAATCCTGAGCACAGCTTTTTCAAGAAGATTTGGTGATCATGAGATCATCATATGTTTTTGTGTGGTTTTCTCTCCACCCTTAACATATCATTTATTTATGGTGTTTAAACTGCATATATTTAAAGCTGAGTAATATCCTCTGAGTATAACATAGTATGGGCATTTAGGAAAAAGGAATGTACAGAAGAAGTAAATTAAAACTGTTTTTATTGGTAATTAATATGTATTATACATGGTCGTAAATTCAAAATGCCATAATAATTGTATGCCTTGTTATTGATAGCATGAACTTAGGACCAAAGGAGCTCCAAGTTATACAAACAGCTCTACATGTCAAATCCACAAAACAAGGAGGAATAAAGTTGTTAAGAATGGTGCAGATCTCATAAACATGCCACACTAAGTATTCCATAAAGGTTGAATGAAACAGAAGAAGCTTAAGGAATAGAGTAAGACAATGTATTGTAGTTGTTTATTAACACACATTGGCAAAATGTCAGAATAACATATAGGGACAAAAACATGGGGTATTATCAATATGACGACAAGACTGAGTTCAGTGTCATACAAAACATGTCCAAAACAGGAATTACATTAGGCTTTATGCCACAAATGGTTTCTATTTTACAGTACAATGATTAGGTCGGAGCTGACAATAAATAACTCATAGCAAAATTTCTACTCATCAATCTATTTCTGGCTGATGATTCCTAAAAATCACAGAATCTTCCAAAAAAACGTACGGTAATCAATGATTCATAAGATTTTTTGGGGACTTATTTTGGTTATGAGAACAAATCCGTTTTTAGAGGCATCAACAATTCAGACTATCCACTTCAGCCATTTTGCCTGGTTTGGAACAACCTCTATGTAGTGCAGCTAGCTAGCAAATTTAATGCACTCTTCATTCATGACTGTTGTTCCTAAATCTCCTGCAAAATGATGCTAGTTTATACATGTAATCTGATTGTATGTGATATCTTTTAGGTAAGATTTATTGTTGGAATTTCTTTGAAGTAAATGTTCAACAATATTGTAACAACGATAATATCTCAATACTGACAGTGACTGATGGTTGTACTGATGAACATTCATAAAATGCAATGTTGAGAATATTAGTGTCAGAAATTGACTGATGAGTACCCATTTACAGGACTCCAACAATTCAAACTGTACCTTGTCTAATACCAGTGGGAAATCGAGAGGAAACCTCGTAAAAACCAACTCTGCAAATGCCGGAGCCACAATGTGTGACTCTCTCATATATCTGATGATCAATTGTTTGTTTGTTTGATTGGTGTTTAACGTCGTACTCAAGAGTATTTCACTTGTATGACGACGGATTGTCCACTTTACACTGTACAAAGCCTTATTACGGTGGAAAACTGAGAGGAAACCTCGTAGAAACCACCCCCATGTTGCCGGAGCCACAACATGTGACTCGCTCATATACCTCAAGGTCTAAAGGTTGACACGAACCCGTGAACGGTAAATCGAAGCACGTTCAGTTCAGGAAGCACACTCGCTACCACTGAGCCCCGACCGCGGACCCTGATGATAGACAGACGTACAGGAGAAGGATTTGTCTTAACAATAACAAAGACAACTAAATTAAGGATGCACTCCCTAATAATAATGTACCTCAGGGCTAATTAACCTGTATGGTGCACTTGCATGAGCATTTGCAGGCGCCCTGAACCATGTTGTTTTAACGGTCACAATAGTCATACAATGTAGTTTAAGCTTCCTTCTGAGTTCAGCTTCAAAATAAACTACCTTAAATGTATATGAATTATGCAGCTAGGAGTTCTTGTTAAAGACATCAAAGCACTCTATGTATGTCAATGACATTTAACGGTCTATTAAACAAAAATGTACATGGTGATTTATGATTTTGAGTTTATAAGCTAACATGTGTTTGAGATGTCAATGTCAGACAGCAGTTTACTTGGTGGCCAAGTGACCTACTGTCTGCAGACCTATATCATATCACGATATTCATAAGAATAGGTAAGAAGTATCAATTGTTTTCTAGATGACTGCACATGCTATAGATGTATCTGAAAGCTGTCATTGAATGTGTGTTTGTTTGATTCGGATCGTCAGAATACTATTGTTATCATTCTGTTTACAATCATTATTATGTCAATTAATTTTGTCATGGATTTCTCGAAAAACCCCACTACAGCAACATGTTTAGAACAGTCTTCTTGTTGACAACAGGCGTAGAAGCCATGGTTTGTTTGTTAATTTGATTAAGTTTAATGCGTACTCAAGGGCATTTCGCTTTTATGATGACCACTTCACACTCTTCCTTGTCTTATTATGGTGGAAAACCGAGAGGAAACCTTGTAAAAACTACCCCCGCGATTGCCAGAGCCACATCTTTTGACTCACTCATATACCTATTGGTTGACAGAGGGAATCGATCCTGTGAAAGGTAAATTGAAGTAGTATTAGAAAGAGCACATGCTACCACTTAGCCATAGCCACAATGGCGCTAGAAGCCATGGATCAATTAGGTTTGAGTTTGGTATTGACATATTGTAAAAATCCAAAAAGTATGACATAATCAAAAACGAAAAAATGTTTGTTTTTTTTTTCAGAACACCTCTTGATGTTTAAGGATGGTGTATTGGACCCAAAAATACAATCATGTTTTGTGTATTACCATTAGTTTCTGAGTTATTAAAGTGGAAAACCGAGAGGAAATCTCGTAAAAACCACCCCTGCGATTGCCATAGCCATAACATGTGACTGGCTAATATACCTGATGGTCGACAGGCTGACTTGATCTGGTGAACGGTACATCAAAGCAGGCTCAGTTTAGTAAGCGCACACGCTACCACTAGGCCGCTGGTTTATGGTCAAAGGGAGATAAAGCATGATAGGAAAACCTGGTTACAATCGTAAACTGCTCCATTTTTATTGCCTTAGTGGTGAAAACAGAAATAAGTCAGATTCCTAATCAAACATTACCATATCTGATATGGGTACGCATCTGGACTAGGTTTCTGCCTGACATAGTTTTGGTGGATTAAATTCCACCAAGTTTTGTCAAACAAGATGTGAGCACATTAATAACATGAAACCTGAAATAATGCCTTCTCTTATTAAGACAACACATGGGATTGCATTTCATAAAATATGTTAAGCAAAATGCCCACCATTTCATTATTTTAGAATATGCACTCATATTTTTTGGACTAAATTGGAATTTACCTTTCTACTATTAAGACAAAGGATAGGATTACATTTACCCAAATAACATAATTTTGCTAAATTGATGTGCTGTAAACATGATAATTTGATAACAAATTAACTGATTAACATCACAACCATGTAAATGACATGTTCAGATACATGTTTTGTGTAGTATACAATATAATCATAAGATTTTTCCTCGAACTGTTTGCTGTATTCTCTCAAACAAAACTGTTTACATACATTACACATAACAGCATGTACACCACACATTGTGTAAACAAACAATCATATTTCAGGTTAACAAGGGATTGTTCAAATAATAGCTTCTCCCCCATCCCAAATACCTCAACAACATTACAAAAAATACAAAAAGTCCTAACTAACCTACTTGTCAACTTCAAAATAAGCTTATGACATAAAAGATGCCTGCAAATATGAACACAAACAAAATCATCAAATTAGCTCACAAACTGTGTTTTAGACTTTAGAACATTCTATAGGTTGACTAACTGATTGATGTAAAACTGTACTCGCATGTATTTCACTCTAAAAATTATGGTGGTGTATGTCACACTGACTCTTGTAAAAAATCTGAAGTGGGCTTCAAGACTAATTTTTTTCATGCAAAATCTATGTACACAAGAGCAAAGGAGACTTGAAAGGATCAACACATTTGACATTTTATGTACATGCAGTGATATTCTGTGATGCCAAAACATCCTTACTGCTGTCATGATGAGTGTCATCAACACACAGTAGAAAGTGTGACGATGTAGGATGCTCAGAGAATACGGCTGCGAAGATTGTCCAAAACATATTAGTCTTATTTCTTTCCTTAAAAACAACAGGTATTCACAAAAAAAAATACCAGTAACATTAATGATTATATTGTGATGTGGCTGTTCATTTGTTCCTTAAATAATAGCACAAAAACAGTTTAAAGCTGTTTTGTTTTTCTCTTTCGTCATCATTTCTGAGAATGGGTCCATAGTAGGAGTATGTTAGGGTAGTCTCAGAAGGGTATGTGAGAACTTTGATGAGTAATGACATATTTCAAGCATATAAAGTTTACCAAAGCTGTCATGGTATTTAAATCTATTTCTGGTAAATATCCAGATTACATAAAAAAATCTATTCACACCTGCTATAAGTTGTACAATGGCTCTCAGATCACATAGGTCAGAGATATAAATAAACTCCATAAGCCCTGTTAGCAAAAGGTCACAAAGGTCACTATCACACTAGATTAACAATATCTTAAACATAATCAGTTTATGATACTGTAAGAAATGTTTACTGTTCATGTACCATTTGTTTTTCTTAATGACAAACAGTTTAATTGTTCTTTGTACCACTCAATCATTACAGTTCTTGTTTCATTAAAACTTTGACATATTCATCCTGTTTTTAAATGTTTCACATCAGCCTACGTTGTAAGTGTACATCCTGTGTTTGTGTATTTCCAGGAACATCAAACAAGGTTTGGCAGTAATACAGTAGTATATGTACTTATGTTGAGGACTTCTAGTCAGGAGTAAAAAATGTGACCCTTAATTTTAACTTTTTTAAGTGTGATGATTATATTAACAACAAACAATTACAGAAACAGGAGGAATTCTAAATAAAATTCTAATAATAATGGTATAAATATACAAAAAGGTCAAATAAGTTTTTAAAATGTACCATTGTTTAGAACTCTTATTTTTCTTAGATTGTTTAAAAATTTTCTTCATATGTCCATTTATTTTTAGACAAATATTTTAACTAAAATACTGTCATAAGGTTTTTCCAAATTGAAGTTTGTTTTTGCAAAATTGATAAAAATACGTTAAAAAAAAAAAATCCGCTCTCAAAATGAATATAAGCTTATTATCTTCCAAGTTTTTTTAGAAAATGACTTGTGTGTGTCAAATTTATTTCCAACAATTTTCAAGTAATAAACGATTTTAAAAAAATGAAAGCATATTGGAGATTTAAGCTTACATATTGGTTTGTTTGTTTGTTTGATTGATGTTTAACGTTGTGCTCAAGGGTATTTTAATAAAGTTATATGACGACGGATTGTCCACTTCAAACTATACACAGCCTTGCAAGACCAGGAGAAAACCTCATAAAAACCACCTCCATGATTGACGGAGCCACACATGTGACTCACCCTACCTATTGGAGATTTAAACTTAAAATGGTGATCTGAACATATTCCATCCATATAAATACTAATTTTGTCAGCATGCCACAGAAGAAATAATTTTCAGAGTTTGGTTGGCTTTACAGATATATTTTGGGGGTAAGATTTGTTTGTTTGATTGGGGTTTAATGTCGTACTCAAGGGTATTTCACTTATATGACGACGTGCCAACCCAATGGGTGAAGGAAACCACCCTCGACACCACTGGCAACAAACAAAGAAAGGACGAGACAAATACAGGATGACAACAACAGGACGCAATACAGACGCAACAAACAGATCAGCTTCCTGTTCTCCTTTAGCTCTGAGAGCACCAGGGCAACATGACGCTCCCTCCAACCGCCCGCTTCGGGGTAAGAAAATAAGTAATAATGTAATTAACCCATATTCATTTTGAACAACTGCTGTAATCATTGCAAACCCCAATTTGACAGTCTTAAGTTAATTTTTTAAAGTATATTTTGCTTGTAGTAAATAACTCCGCTTGGGAAAACGTTTGTTTTTCTAGTCTACAGTTCAGTTCAAATATACACACCTAACAATCATGTAATTCATATTGATCTGTTTACCTTTTGCAAATTGGCTTGCGGTACATGCTATATCCAGCAGGTAGTCAATTCAGTTGAGATAATCACCTTAATCCCTTCTGCCTTCTCATACACGAGGCACCCATTTTACAATTTAAAACTAAAAAATCGTTTAAATTACTTCTTTTTTTCCCAAACTTTTTGCATTATTGATATTAAGACAAATATATTTCAGAAAAAAAAAAAAGTCATATTTTTACCCCTGACTTTGAATTTTTACAAGAATTCCGCAGAAGTTGATTATTTACTTCACGTAGTATTTCTTGAAGATATTGTTTTGTGTATTGTTCACATCATAAAGATTAAGTACTCCAGTCAACGCTTGACAATGACTAAAACAGGGTTTTTAAAAACTTTCAAAACTGTATTAAACTTTTTTCACTTCAGCGTGAATCAAAATGCAAAATCTTATTTTGAACTTTCTAGACCTTTCTGAGATAACCATGTATATGTAGCCAAAAAATAACTTTCAAATTGGATCTTAAATGTAAATGTTAATTGACTAAAATTCACATCATTTTTTCATAATAATGTAGGATTAAGAAATGAAAACTGTTCAAGAGGATGTTTGTTCAAACAAAGAATGCTCTGTTGCAGAAAAACTACCAGCAGGATATGACCAGAACTCTCAGAAAAGAAATAATCACACAGAAGTGTTACTGTGTAGCTAAACTTTATGTAAACAGACAAGCTTTGTCCCTTTAATTACATTAAGAGGGAACTGTAAAATAGTTTTTATTCAAGTTTCAATATCTCAAGAAATAAATCATAAATTAATTAAAATCATAAAAATGAAGAGCATAAGATAAAATCAGATTATGACGTATTTTAATGTACCAGAATGACAGAACCCCACTATGACAGTCATGTGACATGCCCATGGGCAGTATTACACCAAACTTGTTTAAGCTGAATAATTTATCTTTCTGAATTATGAATGAGTCATGCAAACATAATTTAGGAGGACCGATTTAAAGGTTTCCCAAATTTGTTTCAATCTAAATTTGCATTTTTTTTTTTTACAAAGGCACATTTATGTATTATGCCAAGCTGTGAGCTCAATGGTCAAATACATGTAACATGTTGCCTCTTGGCTCCAATAGCACCACTTCCAGTACAATACAAAGCTGCCCTTCATCACCCTTGCCGCATCAAAGTCCAAATCACCCTCACCATCACTCGCCATATCTAAGTCCAAAACTTCCTCCCCATCACTCTCACCACATCTAAGTCAGAAGCTCTCTGCCTATCACCCTCACCAATTGTTACACTGTCACGTACCCGTCTTTATAGCTAACTTTAAAATAAATTGATTTAACTGTTGTAGACCGATAAATTGTTACATTTAATCTCTTAATCTATCAGAATATACCCACACTACTCTTTTTTCCACAAGCAGTATGACAGTTTGCACAAGTACAATTTTAATAGGCCTTTGAACTATTAGACTGATTGGTATTTACGCCGTACCTAAAGGCATTTCACTTATATGAAGGCTGTGTATTCTAGCAGTAATTGAAATTAGCACAACCAATATGTGAAGTGTTACCATAATGTTGGAAAATTAATTTTTCTCCCTGTGCTAAGTAAACTGAGCATTGCTACTCTTCAAACAAACTTTCCTTAGCCAGACAGCTGAACTACTAAAATCAATTAACTAGAAGCATGCAACCGTCTTATGTCCAATATCAAGAGCATTGTGATTTTTTATAAGCTTTTGACACTTCATGTGACGTAGGCTGTGCAGGAGATCTCACATTTCTCCATTCTGCAAATAAAAAAATTCCAGAAATGACTGGTGAATTATGGGTAATCAAGCTTAAGCTAAATGCCCTGCGGCGGCTTTTATAAAAGAATCACAAGTTATGTACAGATCATGGCTGTTTTATTTTCATCAAAATTGCTTTGATGTGATACATACACATACTGAAAATACACTTTGTTAAATGGAAATATCATCAGTGGCTGTTTTATATTTAACTGGCTTTCCCATGATTTCTCGGCCGAGTAGACCAGCTGTACAGTAAGAAGTTGTATAGAAAGTACCTACAATGCCATTGAATTTAGCTAATCTGAAGTGCCAAACTTCCTGTTGATAGTAAGACTTCTGGTACAAAATGTTAGGGGAGAAAACTTTGTAACAGTATCTTATTTGAAGCAGTTATACCCCTTTTTTTTTTTTAATAGAAATATGATTTTAAAAATCTGGTCAGATAGACTGAGAGAGAAACTTCAATCAGAGATCTTATTGGATATTAAACACAATATAGGCCATTATAATTCAAATAAGGTACTGATTTGTTTTGAATATTGTGCTCACAGGACAGTCATGTTCACCAACAGTAAAAACCAAAAGGCATAAGGCAAATTGACAAGTCACAACACAATCAGCCATGCAAACACGTGCAGTGTTTTGTTGCCATACAGTTACTAATATTTCATAAGGTGTATAAAATTTAGCTTGGCGATTTCTCGAAAGTCCAAATTTGAACAATCAGAGCTATACATTAAGATACTTAAATATTTCTTAAATTTCATAAATATTTAAGCAAATGTCTGCGTTTTTCTTTTTCCATTGTAAAGAAAGTTCCATAGAATTTGCACTTAGCATCAGAAAGAATTATATTTTTGCATTTGATAATTAGTTTTAAAAAAGTTTTTCTGAACTGTAACTGAAATCCTTACCTGTAGGCATCTCGAGATACGGTAATGAACCCATGTTATATAATAAAGTTTGTGACCATTGTATTAGCTGCTAAAATCCTAACAGGGCCATCTTTCATATTTTGCAATTATTAGTTAGCGATGTCATGAGATATAAACAATTATAATCTATTTGCACCTGAATTGGCAAACCCAAATTCCTCCCTTGAGACTATAGGAGCGGAAATCCTCCATTGTTCTTCAATACATACAAGTTTCTTCAACAAGACTGGGCCGTCTCGCAAAATCCCCAAAAGTCAAAGGAAAAAAGGCTGCCAGATATTTATCTGATGCAGAGAAGGAAATAGCTATAATTAATGTTCTTCCAAAGATTAAAAAAAATTGGCAGCAGGGTTGCCAAAGAGCTTGCCTATTCCGCCAATAACAGGGAATACAATAAAAAGAAAAAATGCTAAATAATTTAATGTCTGGATAAAGCTGGTTAGAGTAAATTAATATGCGTAAAGTGAACTTAACTGACAATAGCCCTCTCGTTTCATGTTGTGTAATATTTACACTTAGTTTCAGACAAATCAGACCATTCAATTTGGAGTTATGGTGTTTAATGCAAATTTAATTGAAAAGTTTGTTAGAGTAAGTAATATGCGTGTAATGAGCTTAACAGATAATATTCCTCTCCTCTCATGTTATGTGACTTCTACTCAAAATGTAAGGACAATCTGGCTACCAAATTTGGCTCGATTGATTGGGGTTTAACGTCGTACTCAAGGGTATTTTACTTATATGACAATGTGCCAGCCCAATGGGTGAAGGAAACCACCC
>JARFOD010108089.1:0-15744 GCA_031763545.1 Mopalia muscosa
CAGTACCAATGTACCTATTGCTGGACTACGAAAGCTAACTTGCTTTCTCCATACCTGTAGAGCTTCAGTTTTGCTTCATCACGTGTATTCTTTCCATTGACAGCCCTTTACCTTTGAGAAAACTTACCCGTTACAGTCACTCATATTCACCTTTACAAACAAAACGTCCCAATTAATACCCATTAGTGAAAGCAGTAATCGTTAGCTTCCGTCGTCTGGTACGGACATTACCTACAGACAAGCATACCTTAATTTAGGATGGTAGACACTTCAATGTAGACATTCGCTGAAGACAAAGAAATCCTGCCACATGCTACGGACAATTTACCCGTTTAAGTTGGTGACATAAACGCCAAGCACATTAAGCAGAATGGCATTAGACCCTATAGGGACGGCGGTGTTAAAAGCAAAAAGACGTGAAATGAATAACCAAACAATCAACACAAATTCAATTCCCATTTGTGACATTTAACCTATTGTGTTGCGCCTTAGCTAAAGAAAGGTGATACCACGGAGATAACAAGCTGACTTCTTATCCTCTTTCTTGGATTCTTTATACAAATGTTATAAACCAAACATGCGAGTCCAAGTTACATCATTAGGCTAGTTGCATGGTTATGTCTCTTAACAAAATTCAGAGAAGAAAGCAACATGAAAATGCTTCAGCATTGCATTTTCGTACCGAGAGATTTGTTAGTATTTAACCACAAAATATTATTTTTGAGCCAATAAATGAGATAGCGCTATTATTTGCGAAATCAATTAGCCGGTTTAGAGGAAGCTGCTCTTAGAGCTTAAGTACAACAACAATCCGATGCAATGAATATGGTGTTTCTGTTTTGTCAGATGCCACTGTTCTGTCAATGACATAAAAACCAAATAAATTAACGGACTCGTCAAGGTCATTTTCAAATAATAAATAATTATTAAGGTCTAAATAAACAGAATACGCAGCAAAATCAATTGTTCCATATGAGTGAGCGATTGATCGCTTGATAGATTAATTGTTTAATTTAATTGATTGATTGATTGTGTCATAGTATTGTTGCAATTGTTGCAACAAGCAGCATTGTAGCGGTTTTGACCAGTGTACATTTTTTAATATTGTTACAACTGTTGCAAATCCTTTATTTACATACTTAATATCTAGAAAGTTCTTGCGATCATTTTATAACAGGTCCGAGATTTGTCTTTACTTGTTTACATTTTTCTAGTATAATAAATAAATAATATCTGAACCTGTAACCCAAAGGTCCGGGGTTCGAATCCCGGTGGGGGCAAGCGAATTTTTCTACCTTCATTTATTTAAAATATATATATATATATATATATATTTTAAGCTTTAGGCCGACCATTTAATATATAATGTTGCGCCTCAGGCAGACCATAACCTCAGGCAGACCGAAAACTGGTCTGCCTAAATTTCGCACCTCAATTTTTTATATAACTGTCGGTATTTATTTCCTACTCTTCAGTTCAAAGCATAGCTCTTAAGCCGAACTTTACATATTTTCTTCTAAAATAAAGTGTAAACGATTTGTTTTCGAAAATTCCCACTTTTCGGCATCAGCGTCGCTTGGATCTGTATAATTCGGAGTGTCTACAGTTAGGCCTTAAGAGGACCGAATGAAATCGCAAAAATTTGTCTTATTCTGGTATATCCAACATACCAATTTATCGAATATGACATTCGAGTCACTAACACAACCGTTTTTGTCAAAATCGACTCAGATAATTATGGGGACGAAACTATACGTTTTCGCTATTTCAAAAAGTTTTCTTTCTGCCATCTTTTCACATATCAAGCGCTGGGTCGGATGAGTGACGTCAAGTCCGGGCAGAGGTGCCTGTTTGCAACTGCAGTCATCGGTGAGGTATACTTTTGTTCTACTATTATTTGTAAATTGTATGGAGTACATACAATTTTTTTTTTATACGCTTGGGTCTCACTGTTGGGCATAAACAGATAAAGTGTAGAACTAACTTAATAGTTTCTTCAATCTATACAGAATTTAGAATTCATGTGTAACTGTCTGCAAGTGTGGCGGGAATTGTTCCCTCCGTCAGTCAGTGATATCCTCCGGTACCCTATTCTCGAACGTCTCATATCGCCGAACAGCTGCAGAATTTCGTATTTGTTGCTCTGTTTTGTGAGGGAAAAGCGCTAGTGACGATCACGACTCAAAAGTTCAATCAGTTTATAAGATGTACTGTAAACATTTTTTTCTGGTAACGGGAGCATTTTATTTACAGTTGTGTTTTCCCACTACTCGCTCTAGGCCTAGGGCCTATCTGTTTGAGAATACGGCATTGGAGTAGCCTTACCCTTTAGGCCTAGTTCTAAGATTCACTCTGTAATCATTTCCCTTCCAACGGATATTTATAAGGAGTTTTAATGAGAAATTGAACTACAACTAGGCAACCCAAACATTAGCGCTAAAATGTTTGCCCTTTTTAATGATTCGGACATGTCACATGATCTCATCTGTCAAACACATTATATCGATAAAAGATATTATGAAAATCACATGTTTAATTCATTGGTACCTGTAATTAACACCAATTTGAATTATCAACATCAACAGCAAGTGAAATTAAAAATCTTTGTCAACTTGCCATCCTGGGTTTTTGTTGTTTTGAAAGCATGAGAATTACACATGCACAGTTCATGATTAAAACCTTCAGATTCCTGAGATGAAGGAGGCCCGAAACAACCAGGGTAAGTTCTGACATTGATGATTGGGCAAGTTCTCCCAGGCATTTCATCGGGAAGTAAATTGATTGAACTCAAACGTCAAGTGCACTTGTGTTTACACAAGGGATGGATGTTTGTTACAAAAAAATTGTTGTTAAAGCTGATTTAAATCCAAATTAAATTTTGACCCAATAGTTTTTGGTCAGATGACGGATTATACATGTAGGCTACGGTACTAAATATGTGAACAGCGGAAGGTCATTATTTTCAACTGTTTATTTAATTTTTCCACTGTATTACCTTCTGGTAATTTTTGGTTGGAAGCAAGAAATTCATATCACTTTTTAACATGGATGGCTTCTGCAGCTGTGTCGAAAAGGGTAAGGACAAAATGATAAATACATGTACATGTAAGTCAACAGCTGATTTGCTCAGCTAAACCATAACGTGTGCCTCTAAACTATTTTGACATCAGACCTGCTCAGGGGTGCATCAGAAGGACCGTTTTCCGGTTGTGTGACTTTAGCATTGTCAGATTGGCAAACTGGCATCCTGGTACCTGTCCCAGCAGCTCTGTTGTCGTGGATGCTGTTTATAAATGACAATGTAGCAACAACAACATTGGGAGTTATTTTATTTAATATTGGACACATGTTTGTGAGTTGATAGCGCCATTGGTCTCAAGATGAATGGGTTGTAGTTCTGAATCAAGAGTAAAGGTATTTTTTCATGACAATTGCGTGATTTATTCAAAATCGAGTATAACATAGGAACAGGTTTTAAAACGCAGGTTTTGGTTCAGTTTAACCTTACAGTACAGCTATGATCCATCTCAGTCGTGTAGCGATTGTGTGTACTTTATTTTACTGTGTAAATTTTGGAGCAATTGTAGAATTCGTTTGTCCCTTTTTGAAAACGATTACCAGCTAACCACAATATACCTAAGTCTAAACCATAAACCTGTCAATAAACCCCATACCTAACCCTAATGTCTAAACCTATAGCTCTAACCCTAAAAATACATTGCTTGTAGAAGATCATAAAGTTAGTGGCTAAATTTCGTTCAGATCTGAGCTTTCTATGGAATCACAGTTATGGGCATACTTATAACTTACACTGTTCTTTTATGCCGTAACTTATCAGAAAGATGACAAAATAATTATAAAATTTGGTTTTATTAGCTTTTTACTAAAATAGGAAACTGTACTGTACACAGATATGAAAATGACAAGATGGATGATTTGAAAGATTCAAGTGTTGATGCCACTGTAAATGGCAAGGAAATATGGACAGCAGAAAATTTCAACCAGCTGGTTTGTTTGTTTGTTCATTTGATTAATTGGTGTTTAACAAGGTACTCAAGGATATTTCACTTATATGATGTCGGAGACAAACACAAAACATTCACAGGGCAATAAAAAGACACCACAAACAGATCAGTTTCCTATTCCCCTTTTGCTCTGAGAACACCAGGGCAACAGAAAGCCCCCCTCTTTTCTCTCCTCTTACAATCAACCAAGGAGGCCGAAGGAGTATTCTGCGAGGCCTGCTGATGGTAAATGGCCCACCTGCTCCCCCACAGGGGGCACTGTAGCTTAATACCGAGTGTGTTAAAATAATCAATTGGCCATCTCAATGAATACTTCCATTGGTAATACTTTTTAATAATGGGAGCTGATCTTGTTTGTGTGTATGGAGAAAATATTAGGAGATTTTCCTGCATCTATATGCACCCTAAAACGTGGTTCTAAACTGGTTGTTTTTACCCCTCAGCCCGATGAGAAAAGGGTAAGCTTATTCCTATCACCTTGGCTGCGGTTAATGCACACATTTTAAGGTGCTAAATTTCACCAAAGAACATATATGTATTCATATTATATAACACTTGTAAACATGTTTTAAATAACTGAGTCTTTACAAGTTGTTTGCCACTGCTAATTGCTAATTGTAATAATAGTGTTATTTTCCCTTAGAACTCGAGGACTGGAGTGACCTGTACAGTAGGACTAAACAATGTTGTTGATAGCCACATCAATGGCATTATGTTGAATGAGCTGCTCAACATGCTGTGTAGGGTTCTAGTTGTAAACACTCCCAGGGATCCACATCTTTTATGAGTATATCCCAAGAGTTGCCTCTCTTTGAGAGTCCACTGTCCCAATGCTATTGAAGGCCATTCAGCAGGAAATTCACATTTCCCATGTGTATTTTTTTTTTTCATTTTTTTTTTTTTCAGGTGGTAGCAGTCTGTATCCTGATGGCTTCCCTTACAAGAGGAAAACGGATGGTGAGTTCTGGCATTTTCAGATAAGATACATACATGTACATGTATTGTACAGTTATGTATCACAGTTCCAGAATACCAGTGTCACATTTTTATTAAATCAGTTTGCTCAAGTGTTAACTACAATGACTGAGAACTGATTTTCAAGTGTTACATGTACATGTATTGGCAACTATTAAAGAATCCAAACCTTTTTTTTCTGATTTACTTGTGTATCAGAGTTTTCTCTTCCCACCAATTGAAGGAGGGATTTTCTGATGTGTGTGTTCTGTTGATTTGCAAACAATTTTTTTACCACCAATATTGGAGGAGTACTGTTCAAACTTCAAATCAAGTTAAAAGTTTATTTTGCATGTGGCTTCCTCTTGGACCTTGTGTGGGAATCTAGTTTTTAACAAAAATGCATTTGCACCACTACAAAGGTTGACATCAGTGTAGCAAAATCAATGCTCTGTTGACTTAACTACATGTAACTGTATTGTTATGGAATGTTACGAATTATGTGATATGCTTACTCTATTACTAAACTACTTGTAGTAGACCAATCCAATTTCCCAATGATTAAGCTTATACTTTCATTGAATTAAAACTATTTTTTTTACATGATGTATGCCTAATCTACATGTGCACATGTTGTTTGTTCCTTTTCATTCAGCTGCAAGCAAGTCTAGGGCCAGAAATTAGGAAGAGGAAAGTATGTATTATGCTCTTATTTATTCTTGTTCCTTGTATCAGTTTTAAAAAGTACACATTTTAACAAAGGAATGACCAAATCTAGGTCTAAGGTGACAAAGGGAGACAACTTGTTTTGACCTAGATTGAGCCATGCTTAGTATGTTCAAATATGTACTCTAAATCTAACCATGAAGGAGTGGAGTACCAAAGCTGAGGTTTTGCTGATGTTTATATTTAATGTATCTGTTTTTAAAACTGGTGTAGATTTCAGAAAAAGGTTCAACTGTCCACATGGTCGAATTGGATGGACATTTTTAGCTCACCTGTTCGAAATAAGGTGAGCTTATGTCGTACCGTCGGCGTCAGCTATGTAAAAGTTTCTGTAATCAAATATACTTAGGCAATTTCTATGAAATTTTACACACAGGTTACCTGCCCAGAAAAGAAGAGATTATTAAAATTGTATGAAATTCTGGGCTTAATAATTATTCTATATAAGTGATGTAATTTTGGAGGAAATGTGGTCCAATTTGCGTTAAGCACCGTATTTCCAAATTGAATAGCCCGATTGTCCTAAGATTTTGTATAAATGTCAGACAACAGGGATATTATCAGTTTAGCTCATTACACGCATATTATTTTCTTTAACAAGCTTTTTAAGTAAATTTGCATTAAAATTTGTGTTAAGCACAGAATGTCCAAACAAAATAGCCTGATTGTCCTAAGATTTTGGGTAAATATCAGACAACATTAAAGGAGAGGGATATTATCAGTTCAGCTCATTATACCCATATTATAATTATCCGAATTGCCCTATTTCAAGCCAATGGATAAATTAAGAGGCCAAAACATGTAAGTTTTGGCTCTGGTTTTATTGATCATTTTCTGGTCAATCATGAGACTTGATGTTAACATTAGAAACTTGCTACTATGCATCTCCTTGTAAAACAAATCATTTAAATTGTGACCAACACTTTAGGAATACATGTATTATAAGATTTATTTTACCGAAAAATTAATCAGAAATATCATTGTGCTTTATTATGATATTATATTAATCTCAGTTATTTAAAACATGTTTACAAGTGTTATATAATATGAATACATATATGTTCTTTGGTGAAATCTGCTGTTAATTCCAGAAAAATTATTCCCACCCATACTACTAGTACTTGGCCCTACAATGCCAAATTAAGCACATTCTAGAGTAAAGCTTTTGTCACATTTTAGGCTAAATAATTCTTGTACATGTTTTTTGGTTAATTTGCAACAGAGACGTTCTCCAGAAGACGATGCAAACTGGTGGATTAAAACTGGACTGGATAAAGAAGGATTCCAGTTGAAATATTTCAATAAATTTATAGGTAAGAGAGGCAACAGGTGTGCTGTCTAGGGAAACAAGTGTAGAATCACTATAGCTGCGACATTAAGCTCTTCTTTACTGGACAGGGGTTGTTTAGAATGTAAGCTGATTTAGCATTGCAAAATGTGATATTTAAATAGTTTATCATTATATTAAGCTGCATTCAAAATTTGAACTCTATTTCAAGCGGTTTAGCTTCTAAACTGTCCACATGCAGACATATTTGTTGCCATGGAAACCTGAAATTTGTTCCGAATGATCATATTTTCAATAGGAGTTTAGTTTAGCCTCATATTAAGCTGCATTCCAAATTTGAAGTCTCTATTTTAAGCAGTTTGGCTTCTATCCTGTTCACGTCGTCATGTCAAAAAAAGGGGCAGATCGGGACATATTTGTTGCCATGGAAACCTGAAATTTGTTCGGAATGATACCATTTTCAATAGGAGTGTAGCTTAGCATCATATTAAGCTGCATTCCAAATTTGAACTCTTTGTCGTAAGCGGGTTGGCTTCTATCCTGTCCACGTGGTCATGTCAATCAAAGTAACAGATCTAGACATATTTGTTGCCATGAAAACCTTAAATTTGATGGGAATGATCCAGGTTTCAATAGGAGTGTAGTTTAACATCATATTAAGCTGCACTCCAAATTTGAACGGTTTTGCTTCTATCATGTGCGGAATTATGTGGGAATATCATGGCACAACATTCATAAAACATCAGTCGACATTTACCATCACATTTATTTGTCAGGATCCAAGCTTCAAATTAAATGAGGATTTTTAATACTACAAACATTTTGCATATGTGTCCTTTTTCATTAATTTAAGTACTGGTTAAACTGTGTTGATTACTGCACTAATTCGTTGACTTCTCAATAACGATCAAACTGAGTCAAAACGCTAGCCGTTGGCACACGTTGGTTTTGGTGAGTTGTCAAAGAAACAGATATATTGTTGGCACACACTTAAGACTGATGGCGAGTCTGTTAAGGCTCTACCGATCCGTAATAAAACACGTATAAAGCTGTAAATGTTTCCCTCTTGGTATACGGCAGACTGATACAAACCATCTGAAGTAGAAAATTATCTCTAGTGACCTGAAATACTGGCCTAACAGCTTTGTTAGAAAAGTTTGTTTGATTGGTGTTTAACGCCGTACTCAATGATATGTCATTAATATGACGACAGATTGTCCCCTTTACACTGTTCATAGCCTCATTACACTGGAAAACTGAGAGGAACCCTGATAAAAACGACCCCATGATTGCTACATCGTGTGGCAAACTCATATACATGATGGTCGACTCGATCCCGAAAACGGTGCATTGGAGTAAGATTAGTGAGCGCATTTTACCACTAAGCCCTGGCCCGTCAGAAAAGTAGTATCGAAAACAGTGAACGGCACCACAGTAGAAACAAAAATCATACAATCAATAAATAAAAACTTGCTCACATGCCCTATTCGAAATATTTTAATGTTATTACTTATTATTATATAGCTGTGGTTAGAGCAGATATGTTTTATATTTCTCGGGATTTGTTGGATGTGTTTGTTGGTTTGATTTGGGTTGAACGTCGTACTTGAGGTTATATCGCTAACAGGACACCACATCATGCTACTAAATATACATAATGGTCGACAGGCGGACTCATCCTGTGAACAGTACATCGACTTAGGATAAGGAAATGACATCGATTGCTAATCACAAATGGACGGCCGCGGTCGGATGTGTCAGGTTGTGATGCCCCTGTAAATTGGCCATCACCACCACCAGTTTGTCACTAACACGGGACCCATAACATAGCAAAATTGTTTATAGGGAATGATATCAGAATCTGTGTCCGCATATTGAACATCAATGTATTTTCCTAGAGTAAAAAAATGTAACAATAAACATCGATATTTTTCGTGCCTTTGATGTAGAGATCAGTGTAAAGGGTTAACATAACTATTGTCTCACACAGCCACTGGCTGCTTTCAACAAGTAAGGATGAGTCCTTTGTAGTTTTCTATCTGAATAGTGATGAGAGAGATATAGGCTGCTCATTTTGTGTTGGGAATATTCTTCAAAAGATATCAAGACGATTGACACTTTGTTTTGTACATGTCCTAGTCATGGTTTAACACGCTGCATTTGTGTCTGGTTGCGTTGATTGACACTTTCTAGCCATCGCTGGAGTAATCAAAGAGAAACTCCTTTGTTCAAACCAGGAAGTTACTTATGTGTGTCTGTGACATTTGTCTAATATTTTCATACCCACACTTTAAATTCATCTGGGAGGTTTTATCTTGTATTTCTTAAAACAAAGGGAAGAAGCGCAAGGGCATATCAGAACAAACTCAGTGATTTCAGTTTGCCATCAATAAACTTTGGTGCTCTGCCGAAACAACTAAAACAAGAAACAATTAACATTTGGATCTAAATAAAACATTAAAAGACTATATTTGGGACAGAAACTTTATTTTAAAAACTGCTTTATAATTCATTGTAGAATTTGTTCCGTAGTGTATGTAAATTATATGATTATAACTATTTCATTCAAAAATAGAAACATTTGCCATAAACATATAAATCTTACATTTAAAATTTGCGATTTTTCGAAATTTGTTCTTTTAAAGAAATATTTATTGTTTAAATAAATGGCACGTCTATTACACGTTCTACAGAACATAGATTCCATTGAAAAGACCACAAATAGACTTCACAAACGGACCACATCAGTGTTGCACTTTAGATCTAAGAACACCACGGCAACTGTATATTAAGGTCCCTTCAGAAGCACGTCCTTTGTCGTTATACCTCCCTGTCCTAAGTACGGTTTAGAGCGCCTATCAAACAAATGCTAATAACCCTAGTAAGAAAAGTGAAGCTAATTTCAGGGAGCATGTTCTGTCTGGTGAGTACGCTCTCTAACACCACGCTTGATTTGTTTCTTCTTGTATTTCAGTAGCATTTCACATCAAAGCATGAATCAATTAGAGATAAGTAATATCAACAACATATCAGAAAACAGATTTATGAGCGCTTCTTGAAACATAATTGATCCTCTCAACAGCAAATCTACTGGGAAGTAGTGACACTTACTTACGAACATAAGAAACCAGTATTTTAATGCACACACTTTGGGCTCATCGGTGGAAATGGTTTGATACTATTTTACTGGTTGATTTGCATATTTAAATAATAAAGGGGGATACAATGACGCCATCTGCATAATAGCATTTATGTATTTGTTTAACGAGACAAACATATACAATAAAGTCAGCCGCCCGTGTGTATTTCTTTAACATGCATGTTTCTAATCTCAGTTCTTGTGCTTCCTTATCCTGCCTCCATGTTCACAGGATTGAGTCCATCTGTCAACCAGCAGGTATATAAGCAAACAAACAGATACTCTTATTTCATTTCTGATAGAGATCAAACTACTCAATCTATACCAGAGGATTGTTTAGCTACACTGAAGAAGGTTATTCCATGTAATCACTTTATTCTGCTTACGGTTGGAAAGCTACCGTGTAACATTTTAAATCTCTTTTATATTAGCCCATATAGATGTCAGTCAAACGTCAAGACCGTGCATTAGTCGCATTCCGGTTTGAGGAATTCTTTTCAACAAGGAGATGACTAGAGAGTAGGCATTTTTTTCTTTTTAATCACGCGATGACCAGAAAGTAGCTTGTCTATTCATCGCAACCCCAAAGAAAGTGTTATGATTATAGCTGTGCTGCGTATGAAGAAGAAACTGAGTCGAAAAAAGTTTGTCTCCACCAAAATCAACTTATCAAAAAATCTGTGTTTGATATCACACTCAATAGCACTCCCATCATTGCTTTTAAATTTTATTAATTATGAAAAATGGCATCCTGAATGTGTAGATTTCTTTCTCGACGGTCTTGGTCACTCAAGTAAAGTTTTATAATTCTGCTGTAAGATCATTTCTGTCTCGAGACAAACATTGACTATTGGTACCTAAATCTTGGTGATAATCGTCGTTACCATAGATAGTGTCTATAACATTAACAATAATAAAAAAAAATCTGCAAATGCTATTTCAAGCTTTAAGATTAGGTTCAATATTGATTGGTTTCTTGAGAAACTTTTATAATTGCCCTAGTTCCATGACCTATTGACGTAACTCAGAGAATAGTTTCATTGAAATCTTGTTGTAGCAGCTGAACTAATATCACATACAAACGTGATTAGTTTTCAATATACTCTAGTGCTCTAAAAATGTTTCATTTCCTCAAATTTTCGGGATAATTATTGTGTAGTGAGCAGTTAAACACTTTATTTTTTCTCTATTTATTTAAATGCATTTTGATGTATTTCTGTTTTGGCCATCTTCAATCTAAAAATTGACTTGTAATAATCACTTTGCAATGTTGTTCGGAGCCCCAACTATTGCTTGAAATAATAGTAGTTTTGAATCAATTTAAGCTAGAAATAAACGGGTTTTTGTCGACATGGATTTATTTAAAAAATATAATTTCCGTAACATTTTGTGTTCAAAAGCCTATGGCACGACGAATTCGAGATTTAACAAAACCTTTTAAAACTGTCTTAATCTGAAGGTATAGGAATATATAAAAAGGACAAATTGCACAGTTGATAAATACAACACATTGGCTTTTTATTCATTCTAACTGCATTTATGGATATCTTTAAACGCCCATGCTATTAAATCTAAAGCAGCATTCTGTTTAACACACAGGCAACAATTAAAATATTGTACATTTGGAGTTTATAAAACAATAATTGTCACCGACAATGTGGAATTGACGAAGTCTTCATTTAATATCAACATTTTTACAATGTTCATGGTAATATCACTATGCCTTTGATTTATATCGAGTAAAATTTGAAAATTTGTCTCACACCTTTGATCGAAACTGACATGAAAATTAAGTCCTGAAACATTATTTGAACGAGGTGTTAGCTTCATATTATCGAGGCACGGTTGTTCTGGTTTCCATGCCCAGTTTCTTTAAATAACATGACCATTAGTTGAAAAAGTAGAATAAGTGTGTGTTCTTTTGTAATTGTTTTAGTCTGATAACAATAAATGTGTCTGATGTAAACCGCGGTAGCTACGTCTTATATTTATATTACTTTCTACAACCAAATAACTACTACCCGTAATCTGGATGGTTTTTACGTGGATTTATCAGTTAGAAATGTTGGTTCAGAACTGGTCTTGTCAGATATTTACATCTGCAGGCATGTATATGCTTACATACGTAAAATATTGTAAAACATTGTAAAACTTTTTACTATTTATGAAATCGGCTTAGCTGAATGAAAAGCCAGGTTGGATCTTTTTACTTTGTTGAATCAACATGAAAGTAATTTATGTACCCCGAAAGCAAGATGCGGACATTTCCCCTTTGTCTTCATGTAATTATATTTCAAGGCATCAATTCCTAAATAGCGTGTGTAATTGTATTTGACAGCAATTGGTGCACAACGGTCTCGGTTGAATTCACGCATCTAGTCGGCCTGTTTACATTACCACGCAATCATTTTCTGGACATATCAACTGCTGATTTTGGATTTCTGTTTAAAGGCATGTTCATTTATGTGCACAAACGTTTGAAACAAAATAACTTATTTTGAAATAATCATAAGCTCTGTTTTGAAAAGCATGCTGCTATCTCCTCGTATCTATACACATAATCAACAGAAACGCGAAAATCGTATTGAACTATATCGACTAACTACGAATGGAAACGGGTTTGAATATTAAACCTATATAACGTTACTACACTAAGGTTCATTATTTTCTTACGTAGCTCGACCACACGGATCTTTTCATGTGAAATGAATTTTTGGCAACACATCGGTTAATATTCTCATGTTTTGGTAAAATCGATACATTGACACCTGAATGATTTATTCCAGTGCTGTGAGCGAAGCTTTTAACCAAATGTGGCGTCAATTTTAACATCCAAAATTTAAAAGTATTTGTTTTATAATGTTAGGTAGTTTGGGTTGTGCTTATTCTCCTGTTACACTAACTCTTGATGTATTTTTGGAGGGTTTATAGTCGGTATAAACCCTTCTTAATAAAGCATGTCTTTATTACTACAACCACGCGCAACAAATAAGATTTTATAGTTTGATGTTGAAGTTATATTACTATGATGCGAATTCCTCTCTTATTATATTGTGTGTGTTTGTTTAATTGGGGTAAAACACAGTACTTAACATTATTTCACAGATATGAAGGCAGGTTAGCCGGATGGGTAAAGTAAACTTGCAAGGATGCCGCTGACCAAAAGTGCAGATAAGACAGAACAATCACAAAAAATACAAAGATTTTATACAGACAGATTCGCTTCGCGTATGGAAACTTATATTGTTGATCACCATTGCAACAGAATGTCACATTTTGTTCTGCCCCTTTGTTTTGTCATTATAGCCACATGCCTTTAGTACGGCTAAAAACCTACAAAATCAACAATTCGGGTTACAATCAAGATTATTGTTAAGGAGCGATCTCATCCATTAATTAGTTGTTCTTTAGTGAATATCATTCGCATTTGACAATCAAATCACGAAGCAATAGCGATTAATACTGTCATCAACATACCAAAACCCACAAGGAAAGAAACACATTTATGAGAGCTTTATAAGCATATATCTGACCTTGTAAAAAACCTACTGGAACGAATGATTAGTCATTTACAGATAACATTGAAAACCAGTTTAATGAACATTGTTCATACTGCCCTTTGGCTAAAGGCAATTTGTTTGAACAGGGCCAATGCTGTCTTTATTTAACACGGGAGGAAAATTAACTTTCCAATATTACTGAAATGCTTGTGTCATTACTGTTGTGATTTGCCGTGGTCATATAAGCGATTGGTGTAAAACACCAAATCAATCATTTACTGCTGAATTTGTTTACTTAAATTATAAACAGGGACCAAATGGCGAAAAACTGGGCTCTTCAGCTGAATTTGTTGTATTCTTATGAAAACAATATAAACAATGAATGTGTAGTTTGGAGCCAATATTCTTATTTGACAATGTCTAATCTTAGAAGAGATTGATGAAAAGGTCATTCCATGTATTCTCTCCAACCAGTAAGCCCTTACGCGCTACAGTAAAACATTTAAAATATCTGTTAAACTGGTCCATATAGATGTCAGTCAAACGTCACGACAGTGCATTAGTCTCTTTCCGGTTTGAGGAATTCTTTTTAACAAGGAGATGACCAGAAAGTAGGCAGTTAGCTTTTTTAACCAGCAATGATCAGAAAAAAGCTTGTCTATTCAACGGAATCTCAACGAAAGAACAAGGTGTTATGACTGTGCTGGGTATGAAGTCCAAATGCAATCGATAAAAGTTTCTTTCCACAATCACCAAAACCACACGATTAAACTTGAATGAATTGATAACCATACCAACACAAGTCTTATATCTTGAACATCACGAATGGTCGATGAGTAAAGAGTTTCATTCTATTTCTGTATGATCATTTAATATAGATGAGCATAAAACGGTTTAATTTTTTGTTTGCTCTTCCTGGTTGCGAAAATAGGCTCAACTCTTGCATGAATTTCAGGCGAAAGGTCAGTTTTTTGGTGTATGCAATGACATTAACACAAAAACAAAAATAATCACTGAGTATTGCTTATTATGATACACATTTAGGATAGGAGATGGTCGGCTTTCTAGATCGGGAACGTTTGCGATTTCTTTTAAAATCGCTAAATTTGTTTTTTTTATAATACGCCAATTGGGCCTCTCAATGTGGCTTTTTTGTACTGTTGAGGTTTTTTAACGCTTTCTTTATTTAGACATATTCATTCGAAGATATGAAATGTTATATTCAGCAATTAATGCTTTTGTTTAGTTATAACGACTGCTTGAATCAAATAATGGTATTTATAAAATTCGAGTCTGCATATAATCCCGAAAATATTTCCAATGTTCATGATTATGGTTTACAAGAATAACATCTTGTTTTAAATCAAGTCATTATCAATACATCTTCGAATGTACAAGTATCTATTTTATTGTACTATAGCAGACAGATTTTTGATAACATTGCCTGTATTGCCGCCTTCTTGGGCATGTTAGGGACTAATTATGATTCATATCTCATATCCAAGTATCTCGGAAAGCATCAATTGTATAGAACCAAATTAATTTCGCCGATGGAACCGCCTTGGACACAGATAACTGTGCTGATTTTTACCAAAAAAACTCTTGACAATTGAGTAACGCAACAGATGATTATGGATTTTAGATGATTATGCTGATGAACAATGCTTTTCGGATTATTGGAAACCATGTCAAAAATAAGAAAGAAATTATACCAATTGAGTCAGATGGCCAATTTTCATAAATATTTAATAAACATACATTGCTTAAGCCAGAAGATGAAATAAGCTGCAATATTCTTCATATTTGGTCATATATTATTGATAATTACTTTCAGGGAAACATTATCAATAAAACAAAACCAAAACACTCATTATGTTGATACACAATTTTATTGGAATGAGATTCAAATTCAGTAAATTGCTTATGTGTTGTCTCCCTTATACGATAAAAACAAATACAATTATGGATAAAATGGCAGTGCACGCGGACAACGCGGTAATCGAAATTACAATGTAAGGAATTTTAAAGAATCGACAGTTTAGATAAGCATATACTACATACCAAATTTAAATTAGTGCTGATTTCGACACTGTGTTTTGCATCGCATCAACC
>JARFOD010108100.1:0-15741 GCA_031763545.1 Mopalia muscosa
TTAACCCCAATCAAACAAACAAACATTGAGATAGCTCAGCAAGATATCAACTCCTTGGTGTGTATTCAAACTGACAAGCCATCCTCAATTAACAATCTGTCACCACAGGTGAAATACCATTTAGTATGATGTTAAACCCCCAAATCAAATAATTACTCTCTGTCTTGTTTTACCCATAAGACCAAAAATAACCACCATTTGCTTTAGCTGGTTCCTTAACTATATATTCATTTCAGGAAGCGGTCCCCAGCAAATGTGTATACATTTATATATTATGCTGGTTTCCTTGTTTCTCTAGGTTGAAATGCACAGTTCTTGTGAGAGTATTAAACTTCTTGTCAGTTCTTCTTGGCAAATATCAAAAAGATGCACTGAAGGTAACTTGTTGACTCCCTTTTGTTTATTAACTGCTTATTTCAGGTAGGAGTATACCATAAACACTGAATAGATATATGTCTGATAACTATCAAAAGAAAATGTATACAGATTTCCAAGATCTTGTAAATAAAAATTCTAGATAATGTTATTTCCTTATAACTTAAACATGTCACAAAAAAACTGGAATATAGAGAATACTATTTTTGTTTCTTTGGAGACAACAGAAGTGAGGAGATAAATGACAAAATAAAAAAAATGTTTCTGTTCTTTTTCTAGGTGGTGCCCCCTGGTGTCTGGTCAGCTAATCTATGGGAGATAATTGCTGCACTAACTGTTCAGCCCACATCACTAGGCTTTAACATGGGTGATGTTGATGTCATGGTCGGACTGCCTCAAGAGGTGATATGTTGTGTATTATGAATGTATAACAAAAAGTTATAGGTTATTTAATAAGAAGATTAATCCATTGGGGTTACGGTTTAATAATTTAATAATAATCAATTTAACATTGATCTGACTTCAAATTACTGAACTGAAAGTTAAATAATGAATAAATCTGTTCTGAATTACAGGTTGACAGTGTGTTGGCAGTTTTCTCAAAGTTCCTCCCAGCAAAACATCTAGACAAGTTTAAGGCGGTCTTAAAGGAAATTTTGACTGGGCAGAGGTAAGTTTATTTTTGTGGAGATAAGTTGATTATCAAAATACTGTTCCTACCTTTATTTAGTTACCATAATATCAGCTATTTTGATAGTCGAATCTAGTAAATGAAAAACAAAATATTCAACAGTTACTTAATTTAATTCTCTGTGGTAAGTTGGTTTCAAGAATAATTATACCTTAGTAAATAAGCAATGAATCAATATATATTTTCCAACTGTTCAAATGACTGCATTGCTGTTTTGAATTTTACTTTTTTAAAGTTTTAAAGTTTACCCCTGTTTTATTAGCGAAACAAGTTTTAGTATATGGTCACCCCTTCACTTAAAAATATTTAACAGATGGTTTGTTGCTATGTCTTATTGGGGACTGCACCCTTACATTGTTTGTAGCTGATCTGTTAGTTAGTTTTTGTCACATGAAAAATACAGCAACTGCTACATTGTAGGTGTATCAAGCATAATACGCTCAATCAAAATGTTCTCAGAACTGCTAATAGGTGCTGGGAGGTTAGTTAGATCTCTGCCACAGGAAGCAGAGGCCAAAGTCTGAATGACCTGTGGATAAAACGATCCCTGTCAAATAATATAGGTCCATTAAATAAATTACTTAGCAACAAATGTTCACATCTTCATTATACTAACTGAGCCTGCGGCCGTGGCTTAGTGGTAGCCAGTGCGCTTCCTAAACTGAACCTGCTTCGATTTACCGTTCACCAGATCAAGTCCGCCTGTCAGGTATATGAGACACATGTTGTGGCTCCGGCAATCGCAGGGGTGGTTTTATACTTACTGTAACAATGTTGTTTCCTGGTTTAACATTGTATTTAGGACAGAATAATAACTGGATGATCCCTCATCATGTTAGTGAAATATCATTGAGGTTCAAAACCGCTGCCAAACAATCTCAGTCACCTTAGAAGTGAAGCACTGATCGAAACTCTTAATAAAATTAATTTTAATTCAAACTAATTTCATTTGAATTATCTTTCATTTTTTTTTCTCCAGGAGTCTATTAAGAGGTCTACCCTTGGATCTGAGTCACCCTGAACTTGATCATGTGACCATAGAACAGACTTTATCTGGGTACAAGAGGCTCCAGAATGTGGGTCTCTTTGTTCCAACTGTCAAGGATTTCAGCACTGATAAACAACTGGCTCTGAAACTCTTTGATAATGTGTTCAGGGTGAGACAAAAACTAATTAGCAGCGTTGTAAAGCATATAGAAAACTACATTATTTTAGTGGTCTGCTAATAAAATAGTAATGGTAATCTATACAAGTCTTATGTTGAAAATATACATGCCTTCTAAATGACTTTTGAGCAAACTTTATAACTGTTAAATTCAACCTAACGTGGAGTTAAGTAAGTACATTTTTTTTAATGTTCTCAAACAAAAACTTACAATCATGTTTGCCTGTAAAAAAATTATGGTACAAAAATTAATTTTTGTCTCCATTTTTTCTCACACCAGGGTATTGTCAGAGAGAGTAAAGGGGACTTGTCATGTGTGACATTAACACCCAGTGCCCAAGGGGTGGCCAGGAAACTATTGGATCTAGCCTTTCTTTTATCTTTACCAGTAAGTCTGATTGTCCAGCTCATTGAGCTTTAAGCAGTGTCTGCTTCAAACTGCAACACAATGATGGTAGTTTGTGAACCTCTTGTGAGTGCCTTAGCTAGGGTTGGGAATCTGCTTGTTTCTTTTCTTATTATTGAAGGAAGATTAAAATTGTTCACAACATAGCAAAACATTTCACATTTAATGATTGGAGTAGTATCTATTGCTGCTGGAATACACAGCTGTCATATAGTTCATGTGTTCAATTCCCGGACGGGCGATCACCTACAAAATTGAACTAGAATCTGTTCAAATTCAGAAAGTGTTATCCCAAAATAACCAAAAGACTCTCATATAGTTCAAATGTGCTGGCTTTATAACCCCAACCAATCGATCAATCCCACTGGTGTATTTATTATTTATTGATTGGTTCAAACAATATTTATTTCTTAAAGAAATGGATCAGTGAACAGGCACATTGTCTATATAAACACTAATCCCATTATTTATAGATCATTGTGTGCGAAACTTAGATAACAATTTTTAAATGTGTTTTCGACTGGGGTTTTTTTTTTCATAAAGCTTTGCTTCACTCGCCATATTCTGCTAGTTCTATAGCCATGAGCCATGCAGAATGCTACAATAATGTCGACTTTTCTTGTGGTTATTTGCTATTAGATTGTAAATGGTGTTTTTTTTGTTGTAATTATGAACATTCTTATGAACAATGTTTCCTGTCAAGATTTTGTTAGTTTTATCAAATGAGGCTGGAGCAAGGAGTTCTCGGTTGCCCAGGTGCTCTCAAAGGTAATGGGCAACACACGTTGACCTGTTGTGTCTTGGCTTTGTGTCTTGTCATTACTTGTTGCCTCTGATGTCAAAGGGGATTTTCTTTACCCATTGTGGTGACCCATTTCATCACAACTTGAGTATGGTGTAAAACCCTTAGCAAATAACCTGTAAAGTGAATCCCTGCAATTTGTAGTTTTACAAATGAGGAAAATCCCCTCTGTTAGTTTCAGGTGAGATGCAGACTATCTCATAGATTAGCTTTTCATGTTTGTGTCTTTTCAGAGACAGACTTTGGTTGATGCTCTGTTGGACAAAACACCATTGTCCAGTCACCGTGAACACAAACAGTATTTGGGAGAGATCTTCTTCTCCCATTTTAAACAAGAGATCAGTGTTGAGGTGGCGAGATCAGCCACTGAGATCATTCCAATATTAGTTAAGGAGACCAAAACGATGGGCAGGAAAGTTTGTGGTGTACTTGTGGCATCACTGGATCACATCAGCAGAGACAAGAAAATGAGAAAAAGGTTTTTGAAAATTATGCAAGATTATGTTAAGCATTAAATGAATTCTACAATTGAAAAAAATAAACTTTTAAAGCATCCATAAAAGAAAATCTGATTTGTTGGATTTGGCTTCACTGGAATATCAGCAATGCAAACATATTGAGTAACTTAGGACTCCAATAAAATACATCCATGTGTATCTTTCTTTGGAGTCTTAAAGTTTACTCTTTTTTTTGTGAAACTCACCAGTGGGAGTAATGCAAAGTTATTTAACCTTCAATCTAAATGGATTATAGTATATTTTTGATAAAAGCGTATTAGTTTTTTAACTGCAATAAAGTTTAAATAACGTTTTTGCAGAGTCAAGTGGACAATCCTTTGCATAAAAGTGAAATACCCTTGAGTACGACTTTAAACCCCAATCAAAAAACAAACTATTCATATTCTAAACAAATAAAGAACTCTTGATAATTTTTTTTTCCAGTGAAGGTGAGAAGTTAGTGAATGTGTTGCTGTCAAACTGGAGTAAGTTGTCAACATGGTGGGGTAAATCAGCCACTGTAGAACAGATGGGAATGGCCCTACTCATCTTGACTAAAATGGTTATCATTGACAGCAAGGTAAGAAAAGAGTTCTTAAGTTTAAAAATGTGATTTGACTGATTCATGATTGATATAAAAACCTGTGAATTGTATTATTTGTTTCAAGATAAATAGGTTAAGATAATTAACAGATGTCATATCACAATTCAATCAGGCTGGCAATTTACTATAGCAGGTCAAAAATGGTATGGTATTCGCCAATAGAGAAGCTCAGGTGTGTCACCTGATGAGCTAGGTCCATTGATCTTTTGACCAGTGTTGTTTGCTTAAAATTTAAAATGATCAAACACTGAATATGAAGCAGATAGACTTTGTTTTATAGTACTCATTTAATCAAATAACATTCTAATCAGAAAAAAAAAAATATATATATATGAGACATTTTCCTCACATTAGTGTTCTGTGCTTCGCTTATTCATTCTTGCTCAGATTACAATGTATTCAAAAGAAATGTGCAAATTAGAGCACCAACTTTTCATTTTAACCTTTTTTTTGGTTTTTGCCTTTCTGAAATCTTTTCATAATCTTGATAATGCAAAAAGATTGACCAAAAATGTAGTGCTTTAGAATGGTTTTTTTTAGATTTAAATTGTAAAATATGTGCTTCAAAGATAATGTATATAGAAGGATGGAAGGGATTAACGAGACATTGTCACCTCAACTGACTACCTGCTGACTATTACCACAAAACCAAATAGCGAAAGGCCCACAGATTAATTGCATGACCGTTGGGGATGTGTATTAGAACTGAACAGTAGACTTGGAGAACAAATGTTTGAAGGTGGTAGAACACACATTTATACGGACTACTCACGCCCCCAGTATCACTCCTACTGACAGTCATTAACAAAGGTGTGAACGAAATCTATTATGCTGAGGCCACTCAAATTTCGGACTTAAAACTGCCATTTAAAGACATTGTTTTAAAATGATGTGTTAAAAAAAAAAAACAGATTAGTTACTAACATAGTACATTCATTGTGAATAAAAATTATATTTTTAAAAAACTTTATTTACTTTAAAAATCTGCAAATTGAATGTTGACTTCCTTACTCCATTCAGCCCAGTCATAGTGAGCAGTCGTCTGCAAGGCTGACTTGCCCTCGGCCTCCTGCTGGTTAATCCTATTAGCCTATGCTTCCAGTCATTTTTGCAGCCCTTCAGATCTCCATACTGCCTGACCTCAACTGTTTACAAGGGGAGTGGTAAATTTCTGACAGACAGTGGTCTATTCGTTTTTTTCCCCACCCCATACGACACTGTCCGAAAATTAGAGTGTCTGAACTTAAAGAAGTTTTACGGTATATTTTTATCAATTGCTTAAAAACTAACTTGACTTTAGAAAAACCCTATGATGTTTTTTTTTAGTTTAAATACTTGTCAAATCTAAAACCATCGGAGAAAAATAAGAGTTACAAACAAACGTCCATTTAAAAAAATGATTTGACGTTTTTCTTTATAAATGCCATTATAAAATAAAATAAAAATGACATAATATTTAGAATATTGAAATCTTCTGCTTTCTAAATATATATGATGTTAATAAAATCATCCGTTGGAGATAACTGAAAACGAAAAGATAAGAGTCGCATTTTTTACTCCTGACTAGTGGTAGAGTCCTTAAGGAACAAATCCCCAAGAGAAATTGGCCACAATAACCTTGTATTTTGTTGTCAGCCATACATGTATTTGTGAAGTTATATGGATTTCCTTTATACGGTTAAGGGCTGGTCATAAGGGCAGACACAGGCTCTCATAATTAGGGATTTAATTTTTTTAATAATAAACAACCTGTGTATTTGCTGACCTTCCTACTCAACTATTCTCTCCCCAGGCAATCAGCCAGCCAGATAACAAGTGCTTTCTTGAGGTGTTCTCCATGTATCAGACTATGCTCACAGACTCCAGACTGGACCTGCCATTTAAGGTAACACAAATCTTGTCAGGTTCTAAATTTTTGTCACCCGAAACTTTAAACAAGGCATTTTGTTTCGGGTATATTTATCCGGTTTTTGTGTAGCGATTTAGGAACAATTATTTCCTGAGGGAGCCAACCACTTCACAATGTTACGGTTGTATTGTTGGAATATGTAGCAGTCCGATAAGGGAAATTACCTTAAGCTTATAGTTAAACACATATCGATGAAAAGTTCCTCTTTATGTTACCCCTTCACAGTTTAGTCTTTGTGATGCATCATACCTCACAGACTGCTCTGTTGTAGGTAATCTTACGGTATTCCGCCAAAATGGCCAATGGAATATCATAAAAAAAATATAACCATGAGAACTCATGGTAATTTTTTTAATGAACAAAGTAATGACACATATTGATGCTGCCATTTGAGAATGAAAAAATATTTGCTATTGCCAAATACTGATGATATTTTATAGGATTAATCTCCAATAGAAATAAACCATCTTTGTGATCGTGGTCTGTCCTGCAGGAGTTTTTAACCTACATGTATACAGTGGTGTACCTTTCTGTGGTGATAAGTAGGATAGGTAGATTTGAAAGTGTTGGTAATTATTAAACTGAACAACAATAACTGTCCAGGAACAGTTTATTTTTTTGTATTGCTTATTTATTTATATATGTTATTTTTATTCCAGAGTCGTGTTTTAGATCTTTTGCCATTTTTTTGTGGATTGCCAGAAGCAGAAACCAAGAAATTGAAGTAAGTACCATCTTCTTTATTCAGCTTTAGCCAGAGTGATATGTAAAGTTGTGGCTTTGTCAGTTGATTTTTGAGCTAGTGACCTACATTTGCTGTGTTCAAAATATTTTAAATTTGTATTTTCTGGCCCATGGCAGTGGCTAAGTGGTAGCATGTGCACTTACTAAACTGAACCTTTTTCAATTGACTAGATCTAGTCGGCCTGTCGACCATCAGGTATAGGAGTGAGTCACATGCTGTCGCTCCGGCAATTGCGGGTGTGGTTAAATACCTTAAACAGTAATTAAATAAATGAAGTGTTACAAAAACAAGTGATTTTCCCTGTGTTCAGACACTGTAACAGGGTTGTATCAACAAAGGTGTGATGGTTTTCAATATTTCTCCAAAACATGAACCTTCATGTAAGAGAAATATTATAGACCTGTTATATAATTATAACTTGAAATTTAAAAATTGAAAATAAGCAAGATGTGTAGATCCTCATTGGATGAAATTTTCTATTATTGTTACAAACATGTGGACATTTCTGTTGAAGGAGTTGTTTGGACAGACTGGTGGCCGACCATTTCCCCTTGAAGAGTTCAGAGTTCACACAGGGCAGCACAACATTCAATGATTACATTGCCGCTCTGGACAAGGTGATGAACATTTTAATATCCTTCGACAAATAATTAAGAGTATTATCTACTTATTTTTATGACAGAAAACAATACATTAATTGTTCATATTGTCAACATTCAAGTTTTGTTTTTTGGGTTTTCTTTTAAATTTTTCAACTATTATACCTATATCAAACTTCATCTGAATTTAGAAATAATAATTAAAAAATTTAGGTTTTTCATCATTCATTCTGATGGTAACAAAATAAAGGCAGAGTAGTATGATTATAGCTGAGGAGTTTTTGATATTATAAAATTGTAAACAGTTAGTAGAAAAATTCAGGACTCCTATCAACTTACATTTCTTTTTTTTCTTTGTTTAGTGGTTTTTATGCCCATTGCAGGCCTTATTCAGGTTAAGTAGAGGTTAAGCAAACGAAAATTCATGCGAATGGTCACCATTCATGTACATCGGATGACTACAGTGTATGTACATTCTACACAAGATAGCCATAAAAACATTCTCATACGCTCTAAGAAATATTTTGTATGATAGACTGGCCATAATCTAAGTTTATCTAAGTATGAACCATTTCTTGCTTCACTTATTTTACTTTACTGAAAATGAAACAAGAGATCGATAAACAGCGCGAAATAGACTATACTTAGGGCTGTGTTAGCTGTGACTTGGGTGGCTGGCTCCGGCTCTCCAGCCAATCAACATCACTGTTGGTCTATGGCCTTCTTTAACTCTCTGTCCGCTCATTTTGATGTTGACAGTTCACAATAAATGAAACCGAACAGCCTAAATTTGGATAACTTTGTAAAAAGTTTACATAAACTGCACCCCATGTGCTTTGATTTGCCCTGATAATTACCGGGTTAACCCTTTGTCTTGATGAAGCCACTCCGATAACTTTCCGCGTGCCGCTGCAACAACAACACTATATTATGACAGTTGCGTCCTGTTTAACCCACCCACGGGGCAATCACAGGTTCGTCTACTAGTATTAAATTTTTTATTTGTGAATGGTATTTGATTAAAATCGGCAAACAATGATTGGTACCAGTTATTACTGTTTATGCAGTATATTGTGGTACAACATAGCGTAATAACACTGTATATTTACCTAACCTATATACGAGAATGACCGTTCGAGCAAATTTTTTTCATGTAATCGAATGATAGGTTACATTGGTTTTAATTCACGCGAACGGTAGATCAGTTACACAAATTTTGAAAAAATGCGGCCTGCTTTGGGGCACTATGGTAAAAGCATAGTCATACTGCATTAACATTTTATGATTGTGTTTGTGTCACTTCTTTAAGTGAAATACCCTTAAAGAAAAAGACTACCGATTTTCGACCTACACTTATTATTTTTATTGCAAATTTACAAAGACATCCATCTGTGTTGCATTTGTAACCGGAATTAGCATAGCTGTTAATTAGTTAAAGTAAAAAGCTGACTTGACGCCATTGTTTAAGGAGATCATACAACACTAATATATCACTCATGATACTGTTGTTTCTGTGGATGATCAGTTATTGAGCGGACTGGAGATGACAGGAAGTCTGATGTTATTGGAGCTGATAATCAGTGTATTGTGCAGAGAAACTAAACATGTCTACGAGGAGGTCATTCTCAATTCTCTTACACGGTTCATGAAAAGGTTTGTTTAATTATTTCTCCAATCAGTTTTACCTCTCCAGGGGTTTTTATCGGATATACTCTAATGAAAAATAACGTCAAATTGATTTTTTCT
The DNA here is from genome assembly GCA_031763545.1 of Mopalia muscosa. Classification (NCBI taxonomy): domain Eukaryota; kingdom Metazoa; phylum Mollusca; class Polyplacophora; order Chitonida; family Mopaliidae; genus Mopalia; species Mopalia muscosa. The sequence goes on from JARFOD010108100.1 coordinate 9,540, forward strand.
TAAATTTGGTATTCAGCACTGGCGAGCTATAAAATGCAGAATTTACTGTGGATGACCTGCCGATTTCCTCACTTCATCCGGTGTCATATCCACAAACATGTTGTTTTTATTTAATTGACGATACAAAGTTAGTGAAATTGACTATTAATGCATTTTGTGCAATTTGTTTTAGGCAATATTGAGTTTTAGGCAATATCAAATTGAGTTCCATGAAAAAATTTTGTCTATAAAAACCCCAGGTCTCACGTCAGTTATGTCTCCAGTCAGTTTTATAGCTACTCAAGTCTGTTTTATTACATGTCCCATTATTTCTACATCAGTTCTATTTTGTCTCCCGTTAAAGGAAAAAATTTAGGATTCCATAGGAAGATCCTATAGGATTTTTTTTTTTTGTAAGGGTCCATTCAGTGTTGCCCCATGGGGGAGCGGGTTGGCCAGTCCTGCAGAATACTTCCTAATCTGTTTGTACGTTTTATTTTTGTCTCTGTCGTCATATAAGTGAAATATCCTTGAGTACGACGTTAAACACCAATCAAACAAACAAACAAACCATTCAGTGTTTTTTAAATCTCCAGTCAGTTTTACATCTTTGGTCAGTATCATTATATCTCCAGTCAGTTTTACATCTCCAGTCAGTCTTACATCTCCAGTCAGTTTTACATAGCTGGCCAGTTTTACAGCACCGGTCAGTTTTACATCTCCGGTCAGTTTTACATCTCCAGTCAGTATCATTGCATCTCTGGTCAGTTTTACACCTCCGATCAGTTTTACATCTCCGGTCAGTTTCACATCTCCAGTCAGTTTTACGTCTCCGGTCATTTTTACATCTCCGGTCAGTTTTACATCTCCTGTCAGTTTTACATCTCTGGTCAGTTTTACATCTCTGGTCAGTTTTACATCTCCGGTCAGTATCATTGCATCTCTGGTCAGTTTTACATCTCTGGTCAGTTTTACATCTCCAGTCAGTTTTACATCTCCGGTCAGTTTTACATCTCCGGTCAGTTTTACATCTCCGGTCAGTTTTACATCTCCGGTCAGTTTTACATCTCTGGTCAGTTTTACGTCTCCGGTCAGTTTTACATCTCCGGTCAGTTTTACATCTCCAGTCAGTTTTACATCTCCAGTCAGTTTTACAGCAACGGTCAGTTTTACATCTCCGGTCAGTTTTACATCTCCAGTCAGTTTTACAGCACCGGTCAGTTTTACATCTCCAGTCAGTTTTACAGCACCAGTCAGTTTTACAGCACCGGTCAGTTTTACATCTCCAGTCAGTATCATTGCATCTCCGGTCAGTTTTACATCTCCGGTCAGTTTTACATCTCCAGTCAGTTTTACAGCACCAGTCAGTTTTACATAGCTGGTCAGTTTTACATCTCCGGTCAGTTTTACAGCACCAGTCAGTTTTACATCTCCAATCAGTTTTACAGCTCCTGTCAGTTTTGCATCTCCGGTCAGTTTTACATCTCCAGTCAGTTTTACATCTCCAGTCAGTTTTACATCTCCAGTCAGTTTTACATCTCCAGTCAATTTTACATAGCTGGTCAGTTTTACAGCACCGGTCAGTTTTACATCTCCGGTCAGTTTTACATAGCCGGTCAGTTTTACATCTACGGTCAGTTTTACATAGCCTGTCAGTTTTACATCGCCAGTCAGTTTTGTTAGGTCTGTATTCAAATTTATTATGTCTCCAGTCCTCTGTACATACAAATCTGTCAATGCAGATAGTTAATACTGTATACAGATAGGATTCCATAATAAGCGCTCAAGCTATAACCAAGTCTCAATACCATTAAGTTAAAACCCCATCAGAACTGATAAAACTGTCATGGAATTTATATTAAAAAAATAAAATCTTTACGCTGTTAAGATATCATGGTATTCATGTCGTTATAATCAGACTTCCGGCAGACCAGCACAAGTTGGCCGTTGATATCCCGTTTAACATCTTGATGAAGGAGGGCAGCTTCCCGAGTGAGATCAGGAGAAGGGCTATTGATAATGTAGCCCTGCCGCTACTCAGACAAGTCCACAAAACGGCCCTTATAGAGTTCTTCCTCGACCATATTAAATGGATCATGACTGAAGTAGAAATAAAACTAGCTAAGGTATGTTTTTTGTAACTGGTACATGATTTTTGGTTTAATAAAATTACCTATGTATGGGAATCTAGGGGACTATGTAGGTAATTTATATAGCAATGATCATTGTCTAAAGCTAACACAAGGGTTTCTTTAATATAGAACAGTTTGGTTTTCTCCATCTTTGTAGAGGGTTGGGATGGAGCTTCTGTTTACCTTGGAGCTTAGGGGCATCATTAGGTCAGTCTGTTTGTATGTTTTCTAATTGTGTCCTGTGAAGGGCACTTCTTGTCTTTGTTCCTTGGCATTGGTGTTGATGGTGATTTCCTTCACCTATTAATCTGTCACGCTGTCAGATCAGTGAAATAATCTTAAAAATGGCGTTAAATCACAAGTAAACAATGCATGTATAACATCTACCTCAGGCCCCATCTACTTACCTACCAAAGATGTATGGCATATTTTTTAGACATGTCCCAGTGACTTATAATACCTTTTTAAAACATTCAAGAGCTTCCTTAGGTTCCACCACTTACCTGAAATGGTCAAATAACAGTAATGCTGAAAGAGTTAAAAAGTAAAAAAAACGGAATGGTTTATTGTATTTTCTGTTTAAGGATTCGGAATCCCAAATAACGACAAAGCTATGCTGTTTTGAGTTATTGGAGATTCTCTATTCTCGTCTGCCGCGTGATGAGGTCAACAGTAAAACATCATCAGTCAACATCAAGTACTGTGGAGCAAAAGTTGAGACAGGCAAAGAAATGACCCAAGCACTAACCAAGTAAGTTCATATCCTGTGAAAATAACACAGTTACTGCTCTTAGTATCAAAATATGTTCTGTTAGATTTCTTATTAAAAATGTTGTTAGGGTAGTCAGACAATCCTTTATTCTGGTGCTCCCAGAACTTACCTGTTCCATATATAGTATTGCTTTGTACTATCAAGTTGTACACTGTTTCTGATTGCACCATGTTTTCCACAGTATGCGTCAAATCATTGTTTGTTTTTGGTGTTTTGCACACGGCCATGAAATAAATTCCCCTACAAGAAACGAATCATTTATTTTGACTGTGTTCCATTCATATTCTGTCTGGCCTGTAACAATAATTTGAAATTTATTTTAAATTCAATATTAAGTTGAACGTAGTGGAGATAATGTACAGACTAATAATTCATTACATTATTCAGAGCAGCACACATGGCTAAGAGTGAAGATATGAGAGGGGAGACCACTCTGTTAGAACTCCGCAGACACTATCATTGTGCTGCCTTCAACACACTTGTGGCTGTCATTTCCTGTACACAGACTGACCTCAAATTCTACACAGGGTTTCTCTTCTCTGAGAATGAAGTTAAGGTGAATGATCCTTTTATTGGGGCCCAATGCACTCTGATTATAGGCTTCCTCTTCTTTTTTTTTTTACTGCACTTGTTTTCAGCTGTGGGTAGAGGTTTTGGATGAAAGGTTACATCTAGCCGAATCCGAAATCTAAAGCCAATTTGAGTATTCCTTACCAAAAGTTAATAATCTAATTAATGAAGAAAATTTTTGACAGTTAAATTTTGACATTGGTTATAAGATGACTTAAGAGTAGCTGATACTTCCTTACCTTTGTTTGTTACCTGTAGCTTGAGGGGATTATTTTCTCCTTCAATATTCCCTAGTCAGGAGACTTGAGGTCTTTTATCAAATTTATCTCATTCCTTTGACTGTCATAAGTATGAAATCCTATTCCATTCTCAGCCCAGTGAAATAACCTCTGGTGTATGAGTGGAATTACTTTTGTGAAATAGCAACTTGTCATATGAGTGAAATCCCCTCTTCCATGTAAGTGGAATAACCTGTGGTACATGTGTGTAATTCATTCAGGTATTGTAAATGATAAATGATTTTTATGAAAAAGTGATAGAAATAATCTGTACTATATTTATTTTCAAAACTTTGGAAATTATGAATAATATTAAATTGTGAACTATTCCATTTTATCCTTTTTTCTTGATAAATAATCTTGATAATTTTGTTTTATCTTATCAGGGCCAGTTTTTGTGGGATAATCTGGTAGACAAAGATAAACTCTTTGAATTCACCTTAGAACTGAAGGTAAAACTAAAAAATTAAGCTCAGCGTTAGTTCTGTTCCAGCTGAATTGTAATTCATATTTCTGATAGGACTATAAACCTGTCCCATGGAATAAAACAAAACATACTGTTGTTTGATTTCTGTCAATACCTCATAACAATAGTAATGTTGTACACCGAAGTGTGTTACATGAGATTTAAATCTGATGTTATGAATATGTAGTCCAACTGTAAAATATCTCACTTAAACAATAAAATGTAAAATTTGTATGTTGAAAACATGTATGAACATGTATTGGTACCCAGTGGTACAATGGCTACTGAATGATCTACATTTACACATATATGACAATTTGATCCAAGATTGTTTTACGATATAAAACTTTTTTGAGGTCTACTTTTAATGGTACATGTATCACACACATTGATGATGTAAGCTGGAGTAAGATTTGAAGGTTTTTGATTTAAAAATTGTGAATTCCATTATTTACATCAGGTGTTTTATTTTATGTATATATATATATATATATATTTTTTTTTTTTTTTTTTTTACTTCCATTTTTTTTTTTTTTTTTTTTTTTTTTGGCCAGTCACCTCTGGAGCGAAAAAAGAGATTTGTGTCTATCCGACAAGAAAAGAAAGAGGCAGAGTCTAGTGATGAGATTGACAGCTCCGAGGACTACTTCCCCAACTATCATCTGGTTTCTCAGTACCTGGCTGACAGCAGCCTTAGTGAGGATCTAAACCAGTTTGACTTCACCATGTCAGGACAACAGGTAATTAGTCCTGGTCAGCAAGTCTAAAACTTCATCTGAAGCCCAGCATAGTTTAGATTAAAAGTATGATAACAAAACAATACACGGAGATAATATTATTTTAAGTGAGTAACGATAACAGAATAATATGAATTAGTTTTTTTACAGAGTACCAGCGGCAGAGAAAGACATGTGAGTCGATCAGAACTGAGGAAGAAAAAAAGTGACAGCTCATCTGGTGGGGATGTGAGTACATACAGTGTAACTTCTGACAATGTTAAGACATTTAATTATAGGAACTGCCAGATTCAAACTGGCCTTAACATTTATATACATTTAGCTTCCTTCAACATTTGGGGCCCGCAGATGTGGCTCAGTGGTAGGGTGTGCGCTTACTAAACTGAACCTGCTTCGATGTACCATTCACCAGATTGGGTCCGCCTGTCAACCATCAGGTATATGAGCGAGTCAATGTTGTGGCTCTGGCAATTACGGTGTCTACAGTTATAAGGCTAGGTGAAGTGGACACTCCACCGTGATTAAAGTGAAATACCCTTGAGTACAACATTAAACCCTAATTAAACAAACAAACAATCCTTTAACATTTAAAATTTTGCTAACTTCAACCTATGTATGTACATCAACAAATCTACACCCTTTAATTGTTTTGGTGTATTTTACTTACTAATGTACTGCTGACAGCTTCTTTAATTCATCTTTTCCTCTCTGTTTTCCATCCATAAGGTGGATGAAGAAGTGGACATGCCATATTACCGTCCACTTTGTATGACATTAAACCCCAATCAAACAGACAAAGAAATGAACAAATACTTGTATTAAGTTTTATTTCATAATAGAACTGTGTACAAATCATCTTTTGAATATGTGCCCGTGAGGGAGCGGGTGGGCCATGGTCCTGCAGAATACTCCCTTGCCTTCCTCGGTCGATCGTAAGAGGCGAGAAAAGAGGTTGCTTTCTGTTGCCCTGGTGTTCGTAGAGCTTAAGGGTAACAGAAAGCAGATTTGTTTATGATGTTCTGTATTTGTGTCCATCATTATATAAGTGAAATACCCTGAGTACGAGGTTAAAAGCCAATCAAACAAACAAACAAAATTATTTTAGGATTTCATCCTTGCATTCATGTATCTGGGACATGTTCTTCATTTGTATTTGATATTCAAGCTGTCAATCAAGTGTGAATACTGGCAGATGAGAGACAGTGGAGAACATTCTGGAGACTCACTGATAGGAGACAGTTATAAGAGCTATGGAGACTGGCTGATAG
>JARFOD010108111.1:0-15741 GCA_031763545.1 Mopalia muscosa
CCCCCCCACCATTAAGACAAATATTGGGATTTCCTTTCTACAAATTTCGCAAAACAAAATGATAGCCATTGCATAATTTTAATATATTTCAAAGTTTGAAAATAATTTCCTCTAGCTAAGAACTGATGGGATTGCATTTCATTTAATTCTGCAAACCAAAATGGGCATCACTCAAATTCAGATATTAACTTCAGACCTCTCTTTTTCTGTTAATACTATAGATCTGGTTGTATTTCTCTAGTTTTCACCAAAAATATGGCTAACATTGCATATCGCACCAAAATAGTGATAGACACCATAACTTTTACTCTTTGGTTCTCTGAAGAAAAAAATAGTTCTCAAACAAAAGAAGGAAACGGTAATTTGACTTAGATTATGAGAATATATTTTGAAAAAAAGCCATTAGTGGTGGACCTGCTAGCTACTCAGCTTTTTTTTTATAAATGTGCATAAACTAACCAGTAACCGCACCACTAATTAGGGAGACACATTTCTATAAAATTGAGGAAGAAATGTTGTTTTGAAGGTGGAAATGATTCTGCTTGGATAGTTTATTAGCCGTAAATCAGCCGCCTGATTATAAATAAGCCTTAGCCATTCTCTGTTTGATGTGCATGTAAGTTAATTGTGGTAAAAATAAAATTAAAAAAAACTTTAATCATTTGTGTGTTTTATATTACATTTTATACATGTACATGTAGGTTTACATGTAAACCTCTATTAAACAACTCTGACTGCATGTAGAGATATGCTTACACTTTTAAGTATTCCCCAAGTGGGCCTGTAATAGATGTCCATTTAAAAGTAGCAGCAACACACTGTATAACACATACCGCTGGGGTATCGTATTCGTTCTCACAGAACAGTTTCTAGTTCTATTTGTTTAATGGGGGTTTGGGTGCCCAAATGTTGTTTGAATGTAATTTTATTTTTGTAAATTAATGTAATTATATATAATTTCCATTTGGTTTCTGACACTTTTCTCTAACAAGTACCAATAAAAAAACAAAATTCAAAATTCAAAAATTCTATTGTTGAATGAAGTTATTTTTCTTTCCTTTAGCAAACTGAGGGAGTTGATTTCACAGTGAAGGTGTCCTATGTAGAGATTTATATGGAGGAGTTAAGGGATCTCCTTAATGTAGATACGTCACACAGAAATCTACACGTCAGGGAGGATGATAAAGGAAATACAGGTATTCACTCCTATTGATCATCTGTGGTTAGCGGGTCCGCCTACTAATCCTATTTTGATGCTCCAGCCAGGTGGACAAAGCCACCTGTCCACCATCAGGTATATGGACTTGCTCGTTACGAAAGCCTCTCTCGGAAAACGTTCGAAAAGTTACAGGCGAAGCTACCCTGATCTTTAGTTAGGTATGTGTTTATACCTGTTGACTCCCCGTCAGCGCAAGTGTCCCCAGGTGTTAAATCAACATTTAAAAAGGTTTAATCGTTACAGGTTCTAACTATAAAGGACAATCATCTGAATTGTATAAACTTAGGAATATTCCTTGACATGTATATTTTTATTGAAGAGTAAGAAAATTTTGCTTCCCCCGCCGTCTTTATTTTAAGCGTCAGAATGAATCCAGGATCACTCACAAATTGTTTTCAATAAATTCAGAAGAACTGTCTTATCATTTGTTATATTCTATACAGGTAAAGTCTGAAACAAACTGACTTTGTGCATTTTTTTACTATAGTTAAAAGGTATCCAGATAAAAAGAACCGAGTCCGGGTTTATGTAGTTTACTGGACTGTGTTGGAACAGTTGGTCGTGTCTAATAAGAAATGAGGGAAATGACCAGGAGTACTTTTGAAGGACAATCATTTTTCATCTTAATAAGTCCATTCAGATTTGCATTGGGTTTGGATATAATTTTTTGCAAAAGAAAATTCAATTCCACAGTTTCTTCACCCCCCCCCCCCCGGTATTAAACATGGCCCGGAATCACTCATCTCATTAATAGGTAGAAATGTCTGACCACTGGTTACATTAGATCCTAGTCGCAAGTTGTTGACCTAATTTTATCTATTACACATGCATTGGGCACAATTCTAAAAATAACCAAAACAAAGACGCATTAATTTTACAGTGTTGCAGAAATACATGTACAGGAAATTTCCTCCCAGTTTTTCACCGTAATAAGGCTGTGTACAGTGTGAAGTGGACAATCCGTCGTCATATAAGTGAATTACCCTTGAGTACGACGTTAAACACCAATCAAACAAACAATCAAGGACTATTAGGACATCACAAAACTAAATTGTCAAACCATGGATTACAATGGGTACGTGGCTGTAAATCACTAATTTAGGTGAGTTATTGGTTAGAATAAAATTACAAAGACACTCGAGACTACAACAGCGATATATCTGTAAAATTTACATATCTATCTTTTAGTACCATGTAAACCCCAGACAAAAACATTTCAGGGCCGATGTTATACAACACCATTCTAAAGTTACCTTTCCTTCACGCCATATGTGATGTTTTACCTTTAACTTTGTTTCATATTTCTGTACCTTATTGACGAATCATAGTCAAAATGTAATATAGACAATGCTATAAACATCATGCTGAGTGATTCTGCGGCGGTGTTGTCAAGGATTTACAGACCCACAGGAGGGTAATAGTCACACAATGCGGCCATTAATGGTCAACAAGCGGTACACATCGATGTGCTCAAAAACACTTAAAGCTAATCCTCGACAGAAATGAAGTGGATATTGCAAAAGGAATTCTGTTTAACTGTTTCCTGAAATATTCCGTTTTTTAAGGCCATGGTTGGTAAAAAATCAGAAACAAAGATTGCCAGTAAATGCATCATTTGACAGGTTAAAGAGCTTGAATGTGTGCGTAACACATTTTGTGCCATCTGTTTATGAAAGGGACTTTCAGCAGTAATTTACCGATTTAAAGCTGACAAAAATCAGTTAAAAAAGAATGTTGTATAACGTGTGTATTTCCAAATGGCAAAGAAATAAAGGCTTGGTTAATGCTATTGCGAAGCGCACGATCATCACGAGATCCCACACAGAAAGAAGGCAGGCAATTTTGCCTCTGGTTCAGCTATTCAACAACGAGAGAAAGACGCTGAATTTCCACTTATCCCCAGTCCAGTATCAGGTAGCCCAGAAAAAAAACCTAAACTGAGTACTGATATGGAATTTTTTAAGTTCCTCATGCATGCTTACTCCTGTTAAATTAAGCTATCCTTTCCATTTTGAGGGCAATTTTTGTCCACTACTACTATAGAAGGGGTGGGGGGATGGGCACTTAGAAATGCTACTCAGCATCCGTCCGTCCGTCTTTTCGTCTGTCCGTCGGATGGTTTTGCATTTCACAAAATTCTGTTATACGAAATGGTCATTATTCCATAATTTTAGCATATTCATGCCTGTATGTGTTGTGAACACGATAAGTAGAGAATAAATTCACAGATAAACTTCAAACTTGGTATGTCCCTTGAGTACGACGTTAAACACCGATCAAACAAACAAACAAACCAATTCAAACTTGGTATGTAGCTTCCTCTTGTTAAGATGGCTGATGGGACTACATTTCACCAAATTCCGTAAAGCAAAATTGCTGTTAATACATAATTTTAGAATATTCATGCCTGTATGTGTGGTGAACACAGTAATTAGAGAATAAATTTAAGATAACTTCCTGCTTTTAAGACAATGGATCAGACTGAATTTCACAAAGTTCTGAAAACATGAGGGCCGCCATTGCATTATTTTATAATAATCATTACTGTATATGTTGTGAACATTATCACTCTGTAACAAGTTCACAGATTAACGTGAAACTTGAAGTATATTCTCATCTTATTTAGACAGTAGATGGGATGGAATTTCCTCAAATTCCGTAAAACAAAATGGCCACTGGCGAATGCATCATTTTACAATAATCCTATCTGCACACGTATATGTTGTAAACACAATACCTCTGCAACAAATTCTCAGATAGACTTGAAACTTGAAATATAGTTTCGTCTTATTAAGACGAGATGAGATTGAATTTAATAAAATTCAATAAAACAAAATGGCTGCAAGTGCATCATTTTACAAAATCACGCCCATGTGTTCTGAACATGATCATTTTGAGACCAAATTCACAGTGCCATGGCCCTGCAGAGTACTCCCTCGGCTTTCCCGGTCGATTGTAAGAGGCGAGAAAAGAGGTTGCTTTCTGTTACCCTGGTGTTTGCAGAGCTAAAGGGTAATGGGAAGCAGATTTGTTTGTGATGTCCTGTATTTGTATCCGTCATCATATAAGTGAAATACCCTTGAGTATGACGTTAAGCACCAATCAAACAAACAAACAAACACAGATTAACTTGAAACTTGGAAGTAAGATTCCTACTACTAAGACATAGGATAGGATTGCATTTCATCAAATTGCGCAAAGCAATATGGTCCCCATTTCATAACTATTTCAATATTCAAACATAGGTTATAATTTTGAGAACAAATTCTCGGAGTAACTAATAATTGTACTAAAGCCCTTGGCTATGCTTGTTCATTATTAAATTGAAGCCACATGCAACCCCGATTAAAAAGCTGGCATGATCAACGACACAGCTGTGTTCACCCCAAGATCGGACTTCACTGAATTCAATCAACAGCATTCTGCGGTCATTACAAACATGTTGTCTTAAATGCGATTATTGAAAGTCAGGATTTTAAAAACCCCACTGATGCTATACCTTATATATCCGATTTATTCCTTTAAACGATATGCAAATAAGCAGACTTTTTAACATGGAGTTAAATACGAAATGGTTTTGTACTTTGAATTTCTATGTCTTTATGCGGGTTATTTGTTTAACCACTTATAACCATGCCTGACTGTATATTAAATTTTATGTAATATGTGTCTTATTCATATAGCATTATTCCATGCACATAAATTTTCAAATTTCTAAAATCACAATTTTTTCATGAAATCCTACATAAAGTCCTTACGTTATTTTAAGAATTTCTTCCTAATTGTGTAACTTATTGATGTGATATGATTTTAAAATGTAAGTTTACCCATCAATGTAACTGCCAGTGTTGTTGTTTTGGGCTAATCATTTAACGACTTCTGTGTAACTCTTGTTTATGTGGCCAAAAAACAAAATTTCTTATACCTTCAGTGATCAGTGGTGCTCACGAAGAGGAGTGTGATTCACTTGATATGGTGATGTCACTGTTAGAGGCGGGGTCTGCTGCTAGGACAACAGGCTCCACCCTGATGAATGAACATTCCAGCCGATCTCATGCTATCTTTACTGTTGTTGTTGGTAAGTGGACAGTTCAAACAAACAAAATGTAGCTTCATCCTGTTGAGGCAAAGAATTGTATTGCATGTCACCAAATTCCATAAAGCAAAATGGCTGTTATTACATAATTTTACCATATTCATGCCTGTAGGTGTTGTGAACACAATAAGTAGAGAAAAAATGCGCAGATTTCTTTCAATTTTTCGTAAAATAAAATGAGCACCATGGCATTATTTTACAATATTCATTACTGTATTTTTGTGAACACGATACCTGAAAATTAAAATATAGTCTCAATATTAAGACGATAGATGGCATTGAATTTCATCAAATTCCATAAAACAAAATGGCCACCAATGCATCATTTTACAATATTCAGGTCTATATTTGTTCTGAACATGATAATTTTGAGATCAAATTCAATGATTTACTTGAAATCTTGAAGTTAGTTTCCTACTATTAACACATAGAATAGGATTGCATTTCATCAAATTGCGCAAAGCAATAATGGGATTTCATTTCAGTTCTCCAAATTCCTCAAAACAAAATGACAGCCATTGCTTAATTTTTTGGACTCGGAAATTACTTTCCCCCTGTTCCGTAAACCAAACTGGCCATCACTCGAATTCAAGTATTAACTTCGTTTTTTGTTGTTGTTAATACTGTAGATGTGGTTGTATTTTGCTAGGTTTCACAATAATTATGGCCGACTTGGCATATCACACCAAAATAATGATAAACACCATAACTTTTACTATTTGGTTCTTTGAAGAAAAAAAAAAGTTCTTAAACAAAAGTAGGAAAAGGTGATTTGACCGGAATTATGAGCATATATAAATAAAAAAGAAACCTCTAGTGGTGACCCTGCTAGCTACTCAGCTTGTTCTGTTTTGTACTGTTTATAGCTCACCTGTTTGAAGTAAGGTGAGCTTATGTCATACCCCAGGCTTCAGTGCCAGTGGTAGTGTCCACGTCCGCATCAGCCATGTAAAGGCTTCTATGATCAAATATATTGAGGGGATTTTTCTTAAATTTTACACAGTTTGCCTGACTGGAAGGAAGACATCAACACTATATGGAATTCTGTGATTAATAATTATGCTAATTAGGTGATATTGTTTTTTACAAAATAGCGTAGAATTTGCGTTAAGCACTATATATCCAAATTGAATAGCCCGATTTTCCTAAAAAAAAATTAGGTAAATGTTCCACAACATGAGAGGAGAGGGATATTATCTGTTCAGCTAATTATATACATATTAATTACTTTAACGAGCTTTTCAAATAAATTTGCGTTAAACACCACAACTCCAAATTGAATAGCCCAATTTTCCTTAACTTGCGGGTAAATATCACACAACATGAGATGAGAGGGATATAATGTTTTCCAAATTGAGTAGCGTGTTCCTCCTAAAATTTTATGTAAATGTCACACAACCTAAGAGGAGCGGGATATTATTTGTTCAGCTAATTACATGCATATAAATTACTTAAACGAGCTTATTAATGCATAAATATAAAATTATGTTGCATTTACCACCTTTAAGGCAAAAGGAATGCATTCCCCATTCATTTGCGGAACAGGTGAGCTCTTTGGCAGCCTTGCTGCCAAGTATTTTTAGTTCTTGTTATTGATTTTATTACAGTTCAGAAACAAAGAGGGGAGAGTCTGCCTTCAGCCAGATCAAGAAAAGAAAGTGAAAGTAGTGAATCAGCTGAGGAATTAATCAGTAAGTTTTCTCATTAAAATTCTTGGGTTAAAGCTACTTCATCCTAGCTAACCAACAGTTTTATTCTGAGTTACTCTACATTTTAACAACTGGTGGACAGTTTCTACAGTCAGAATACATAACAGCCATCGATACGCCCTCTGGCAAGTAAATTGATCAGGGTTCGAGTTAACCCCCCACCCTGTTTATATCCATCGAAATGTGATTATAACTTCCCTGCAGTTTTTGTTTTTGAAAATTGCCTAAATTTTTCATTAGCCATGTCTTATTGTAACACACCATCACCTGATGTCTGATCTGGTACTAAACTTAGAAGTTCCCAGGCATGTAAATTCTGGTTAAAGCGTCTGGGTGCACCAAGGTTTGTAGTGTAGTGTAACTCGGAGTACAAATCTTGATCAGCAAGATTGAAGTTACTTGTGCTGGCACCATTGTCACATCAAAGAAATAATGTAAAGCTATGTATACCATCAATAAATTGCTTACATTTTCCCTCATAAAGGTATTTGAAAGAAGTGGTTCACAATATTTGGCAGTCTTTCATCTGAATAAGTAATTATTTTTTCCCTATGGATTTGCTCATGACAGATTTGAGAGAACTGCACAGACACACAGGGCCTTTTCAAAAGTTTTGGCACCCTACTATCCATGCAAATAAGAAGTAAGCCAGTATAGAGGGACTTGCATAGGCATGATTTTCACACTTACTAATTGTTTCCTATTTTCTGACTCAGTGGAATACTGAAGGAATTTCTTGGAAATTTTACACACAGTTTGCCTGACCGAAAAAGAAGAGATTATTAAAATTATATGGGATTCTGCGCATATTGATTAGGCAAATTAAGTGATACTGTTTTAGAGGAAATGGGGTACAATTTGCGTTAAGCATTGTATGTGCAAACTGAATTATTTTTCCTGATTTTACGGACATTTTTGCTAATTGTCACAAAACATGAGAGGAGAGCGATATTACCATATATACCTATGTACAGGACTCTTTCATGTAAAAGACTCACCCCCAAATCAAAGCCTAAAACGTTGAAAAATCATCCAACACTGTGTATAAGACGCAGGTACTTTATCGTATTGACTCGAACATTACGAACAACTCTATCCTTATATCCTTATCATTTCTGTCCAAGATTATCTTCAAATGGGACCCAAGTTTCATCATACACATTGATGTGTATTGCTCGATGACCATTAATGACCACAATGTACAATGATTAACCTCCTGCAGGGCCATTAATCCTTGACACGCGCCTATAACAACACCGGTGCGTAATCACTTTGCATGGTATTGATAGCATTGTTTATATGACCGATGCTTGGACCTAGCATAACTACGGCTACAAAAATAGCCGTAGTTATTTTCTTTCATAAGTTCCGGTAAAATATGAGTCATATGAGACGAATAAACTATTGTTATATTTGTTAAAGTGGCGAATTAATATATCCGCCAGTCAGTGAGTGGGTGTGGTTTTGTCATGACGTTGATTGACAGCTAATATAAACAGTTTGACGAATCAGATGCAAAAAATGCTTCAATTCTAAAACAGAATGGCACGTGATCTTATTAAAAACCAATTAGTCCACTGTCATCAAAACAGATGTGAGTTATTCGATTTGAAACAAATGTATGAGAACAAAAGGCAAAAGCTGACATTGTCTGAGAGCAGCCATTCATATGCAAATTGATATTAGATAAGTGTTTGACATCGATATCAAGGTACTGTTGCTTTGGATGTCTCAAAGTCCAAAATTGTCGGAAATCTCATTTATCTATGCAGATGTTTGACTTACTTTTATCAATGCACACATGATTTAACGTCCAGAATCTACTTTTGTTTTCTCGATTTCTACGTATAGTACTCACGCTGCATGGCAAGTACATGAAAAACTCGGTAGTCAAAGATTCCAAAGATAATAGAAGATTCTAATGACACTGGATTATTGTTAGAACGTCATGGTTGTGAATCAAATTTTAAGGTGGGTTTAGTAAATAACAATTCATCAGGGTATGGGTCACAATATACTTATTTTTTATATGCCTACAGAAGTTCAAACAGATGCCGAAGTCGGCTGAGAAGAGGAAAGACAGCTCTTGTTCTTGTTATACAACATACAAGGCGACAACAAAACCTATTTTGTTTAAGCTTTTGCCTTGTTCTCAGTGACCAACTCAGCACCTTGACAATGGGCGAGTAACCAAGTTTTTACTGTTTAATATGCAATCTTCTTTTCGTTTTTCCTTTAATATTGCGATATAAAATAGTGTCATAAGAACCCCGTTCTTCACGAAATGCATATTCATCCTGTATATGCCAACCGGTCGCATATACCTTAGTAGACTGTCATCCAGAGTCCAGACACGAACAACTGTTCGATCGGAATGAAGCAAACTATATAAACTTGATCAGATATGTTTTTATTTGTTTGTTTGATTTGGGTTAAACCGCTTACTCAAGGATATTTCACTTATGACGACGAATTGTCCACTTCATACTGTTCACAGCCTTATTACTGTGGAAAACCGGGAGGAAATCTCGAAAAAAGAAAAAACAACCCTGCGATTGCACATGGCCATTACTGTTCAAAGGTCCTTACATCAGGGCTACTCTAATCTCACAAACGATCTTTCCAGATTTGTACTTATAACAAATCAAATGTGGTAGAGGTACATGTATTTTTGTGAAAGGGTATTTCACTTCTATGAGGACGGATTGTCCACTTCACACTACAATCAGCCTTATGATGGTGGAAAACCGAGAGGAAATCTCGTAAAAAAACAACCCTGCGATTGCCTGAGCCACAACATGTGACTCGCTCATATACCTGATGGTTGACACCAGGACTGGATCCAGTGAATGGTTATATGTTTTTGAGAAAGAGTAAGCTCATTTATGCTTTGTGACTTTTAAGAATATTAAAAACGATAAGAATGGTCTCATCAATTTATTTAAAGCAACATGTAAGTGAAAATACTGGATTCGTTCTGAAGCATAAATCTCCGTTGGCCTACACACTGCAAAATATATTCGGTGGAAGAAAGCAAGATTTTTGTTTCTCTTTACAAACAATATACAAACAATATACATATACTAGGGATATACATCAGCTCTTATCATTCAGTTGATTGGTATTTTTAGTGAAACTAGTAACACTTAAACATTTCCCCAGAGACCCATTCGTAATGTTGGAGTCTTTGCAGTATGCTGCTGCAATGCACCACAGCAACTGACCAATCAAAGGACAGGTATGCTTAAAAAATACCTCCTTACGGAACTTAAAAGTTACCAGCAGATGAAACTTGATTCAGGGAAGACAGCTCTGACTACTCCTCCAACTGTCTCTAACACTTATAACAATCAAAAATAGGTGCTCTCCTGATGGACACATTAAGCTTGAATTATAATTATATTAGTTAAAATGTAAACATTGTTAGCAATATTTATATTTGAAAAAATCGGTAAACTCGACCCATTACCAAATAACAATGAAGAAGGTTCACTGATGCTGAAATATAATAAGGTCACCATCACTTGAAGTTGTTTGTTTGACAGTGTGAGGTTTTCATTACCAACTGCTTTATACAAACCATTAGTGACCATTAGTATCATCTCATGTTCTAGATAAACTCACATACATGTAGACAACTTATGGCTATTTAAAAGAAGACGGTTGATCAGTGGCATAATGTGCACCAAAGAATCTGTGGGATAAAAGGACTAAGTCGCTATCAATTAACCAGTTTTCATTGATTACAAGAGACTAGTGTCTCCTGACGGAAATAGACTTGGCCAACTATGTCAATTCTCCATGATGAATTACCAATGAATTTGCCAGTCCGGTAGGTTTAGTGATAAATTGATTATTGATGAGATTGACGAGAAGGGCTTTTGAGTCGTCCTGTTGTGTTTTTTATGGTCATACCTTACACCATGTTAATGGCAAACTTCAGTATAAGATTCGTTATTGACTCAATCACTTAATATGTTATGTTCTTTCAATCTTTGTTTAACTGCAGCGGATGGTTGAAAGGAGTTTTAAGCTGCATTGGTGCTTTCTGAGCTAAAGAAAAACAGGAAGCCGATATGTGTTTGATGTCTTTGTATTATCCTGTGAGTGGTGTACTGTATTTGTTTTGTGATCTTTTTGTTTGTTGCCAGTGGTGTCATGGGTGGTTTCTATCACCCATTGGGCTGGCACACCGTCGTTTGAGTGAAGTAGCATTAAATGCGGCGTTAAACCCCAATCAAACAAACAATTGTTTTACTGCAGGCTTTGTCACATTTCTATGGTGGTATTATCTTGCACTAATGTTGCAGTTGAGATTGTTTTTATTGACTATTCACAATATTACAATATATTTCTAAACATTTATTAAACTGTCACAGGGATGTTGATTAATAAAAAAGAATGAATCATCTTGTGTTCTAGAAAGACTAATCTACACATAGATCTTTAATCTGAGGTGTTATGGGTAATCTACAGACGCCCCATGAGAAGGTAATAACTATGTACATGGTATTGAAAACAGGGCGTCATGGGTTTAGAATAGATCAACCTGCAAACTGGTATTTCAATGAAGTATAAATTAACCAATGAATATGTGCGCTAAGTGGCATGACAGTTTCCAGTTGTCTTACACAGAGGGAAGTTTCACCTTAACCAGAAGACCTTCTAGATCTTTGTTTCCCCTTTAAGCCATAAATGATTATGGGTGTTTGTGAGAGCAGCAGACAACTTTTGATTTATTTGTATTTGGAGACAAGCTAACTAGGTTGGTCCTATTGAAATACCAAAGGAATTGTGTCTATCTTAGATGCTTTACCTGATTCCCAATTGAAACACAGTGAATTCTTTGATTGGGGTTTAATGTCGAACTCAAGGGTATTTCACTTATATGACAGGCGATTGTCCTCTTTACACTGTTCCATCTGTTCCATGCCTAATTACTGGAAAAACTGGAAGGAACCTCATAAAAACCACCCCTGCGATTGTCGGAGCCACAACATGGTTTACACATTTCACTTATGTGTATTCCAACAATAATTGTAACTAGCATAAGCATAAAATATAAGTGTTCCGAAACTGTTTGAAAGTTAATCTTCCTACAGTGCCAAAAAAAGGCACCAACGCTACTTTTCAAACAAACTGCCTCTAACCAGGGCTGTAGCCATTACTTAATGTTATCTTGTGCACTTATTAATCCTACTTCAATGTACCATTCACGATATCTATCTGTCCACCTGACCATCAGTTATATGAGTGAGTGTGGCTCCGGCAATCATGGAGGTAGTTTTTACAAGGATTCTTCTCGGTTTTCCACAGTTATTAGGCAAGAAACATTATGAAGTGGATAATCCATCATCATATATAAACCCCAACAAAAAAAACAAACAAAAATAAATGTACTGTTCACACGATCAAGTCCAACTGGCGACTATCAGGTACCTGTATATTAGCAAGTCACACAATGTGGCTCTCGCAATTTCGGGGGTGGTGTCCTCTTGGTTTTCCACCACAATAAAGCAAGGAGCAGTGTAAAGTGGACATCCATCATCATGTAAATGAAATACCATTGAGTATGACGTTAAACCCCAATCAAACAAATTAACAAACCAAGCCTTTAGCCAAAGGCCAGATATTTTTTTCAATTGGATTGATCTCAAAATGAGAGTATAAATGTTCAGGTAAAAGGAATACGATTTGTGACCTCATGTTCAAGGATACTTTAATATGCATGTATGTATGGCCAAGTAAACTCTTTGCGTGTTGGTATTCAATTTAAGTAAATTGCCACTAGCTTCTTTAGCTTAACAAATTAAAGTGTTGATTTTCCAGCTAATAAATGCTTCCTTATCGCTGTTTAACAGACAGCTGATCAAGGGCATATTGTGCACCAAAGAATCTGTGGGATAAAAGGACTTAGTTTGTTATCAATTAACTAGTTTTCATTGATTACTAGGGACTAGTGTCTCATGAGGGAAATAGACTTAGCCAACTACATCCAATTCTCCATGATGAATTATTTCATGGATTTGCCAGTCGGCAAGGTCTAGATAGTGATGAATGGACAACTGGTGTGACTGGTGAGAAGGGCTTGTGTTTTTTTTGTGTTCATACCTAGCACCATTTAAATGGCAAACTTCACCATTAGAATCACTATCAACTCAATCACTTTATATGCTATGCTCATTCAGTATTGTTTTACTGCGGAAGGTATAAATTTCAAAGGCTTCATGACTGATAGCACAAAATGAGATAGCAATCCTAGTAGCATAATAATTGTTAAGTGGACCAACTCACTGATTAAATGAACACATGACATGTGCAGAAATTGTTCCTCTGATTTATTAATGTCAATAGATTGATTTTTTTTATTGCGTTGTAAAATTGAACTGATAACCAAGCTAAAATGTTTCTCATGACCACATAATTTTTTCAGTTTTTTTCTTAAATAAAGTTATCTGACTTTTTAATGATGGGTGTTACTGTTGAGGAAAGTGATGTGCTGGAATTGCTTCATTACTTGCATGCCCATATTTTAAAGTGCAACATTTCATATTTGCAAAATAAAATTTACTTTTGAAATGAGAATATTTAAATGTTCAATAACTTCAGAACTATAACAGTTTGGTGGTGGGATGCCTGTTATTCCAGAAGGTAGACAACAGTCACAACAATCTGATGGGTTGTGTGATTGCAACATGTGCTTTCAGTTATATCATTGTTTGTTATCTATGTTAATATATGATGGGACAAGCTTCCTGTGCTCAAGCTCTTTTTGTGCTTTATGTGCCGTGTAATAGCACCAAGCCTGGTTGTTGCACTGCATACATAGCTAAAGCACAACCACTTTGAGTTAATCCTGTACATCTCTAAATATGTTGGACCAGAAAGAAATGTGATTTGTGTATGCTGAGCTATGCTCTGGTTTTATTCTAGCCCTGGTCAGTTACTACTTTACTTGTTTTTGTTATCAAATTTGTGGAGCAGGAAGGTCTTTGAATCATCCTTGTCATGATTCAACATTCCGTTGGCCCAGCCTCAGCCTCTGACCTACTGGGGCCAGTTGCTCGAAGACGATTAACCACAAACACCAGATTTAATTGCTAATAATAGGTTAGAAATAGACCTTTAAAATGGTGCAAGACCCTGGTCTTGTTTATGGCTTTATAATGCAATTATCTCGAAAAAGTTCCAAAACTACATGTATCCTCTCTTCGATGTCTTGAATTCATGATGTCATTAATTTATTATGATTTCTATTTGTTAAATGCATTCTTTGCCGCGATGGTTGTGTCTGAAGCCTTCCAATGCCCTGGTGATATCTAAGCTTAGATGTAAATTTGTGTTTTACAAGTCCATTTCTTAGGGTGTTCAAATAGTTCAAAGTGCTTTGGGAATTTGTTCAACAAAGCAGTTTTCACTTAATTTAAGATTCACTCCTATGTCACTTTGTAATGGTAAATAGTATAACAAACAGGGTAGAAAAATTGACATTATGACATAAAATTTTACAGCCTGTTTAGTCATTTAGGTGTTTTCTTGAAGACGCCATGGAGCTTGGCAGCATGTCGTCTGGAAATTTCAAATTGGAACAGAGAATTTTCCATTGACTTGTCTTATTGCCAGAGGTTGTTCTCAACTTAATTGAAATCTTAGAAAATGTCTTTTTTCTGTTCATGTACATGTAAGATGCATGCAGGCCTGTGCTGTTAACTTTTCCAGCATAATCTTAAAATTTTTCCTAGAAAAATTTGTGGGATAACCTTATATATTTGCATTTGCTGCTATTTTGCTGATTTTTACAGAGCCATGGAAGGGACATGCAAACAAAAAAAAAATATTTAGCTCTTTCCCAAATTTTTTTTTACTTTTTAAATGTAATTAAAAAGAATAAAAGAAAATTAAGCTCCTACTCCCAAATTTTTTTTTTCTCTTTTAAAATGTTACTATTTTTAGATCATGACTGCATTAACCAATCAGGTTGGCCCATCCGTCTTCTAAGCTGGGCTTTGATTGGTTCGCTATCTCTGGGCCAGACTTAGTCAGCCAATCAGAAACATGTTTGCAGAGAAGCTGTGTGTTCTTTTACGATCATGGACCGTTAGTTAGACTCAACTATTCGGTCCTACTTTCAGTTAGGTTTACCTTATGCTGATATTGTGTTCATGCTTGGACATACACACCAATTAAAATTACAGTGAGAAGCGATTAAAAGGAATTTTGGAGAGAATGCATTTAAAACGACTTGAATGTGATAATCTTGACGATATCGTGGAATTTATACGCAGCTAGATTATGATGTCTGTAGCGTTAAAAGTCAGTGCACAGGCGCATTTCGTTGTTGTGTTGAAAGGCCATTGCTATAATTTTTTGGTACATGTAAAGTTGTGTTTATAAAACGCTAGAGATAATTCCACTTTCTGAAAGGCCACTTATTCCTAAAACCTAGTAGTTTTCACTGTAATACAGCCCTACTGAAGCTTCAGCATATGGAAATGTCTATGAATTTGTGTAGTGGGGTCAGTTTCCCACAACTTTATCATCGAAAATTTTGCTTTTTCTGTACTGAAATTAAGAGGCTAAACAAATTGAAAGCATAACTGGTATGTAACTTGCAACGTATAAAATGGATGCATTAAAATATTCGAAGTGGATATGCGCACCGCGGCAGTGTGACGTTTCAAAGTTATTGTGCTTGCGTACACCGCAACTCGCAACCA
>JARFOD010108122.1:0-15740 GCA_031763545.1 Mopalia muscosa
ACGAGGAATATACATAAATCGAATATAGCGGCGGATATCCAGGAGGAAATAACAAATAAGGGGAAGGTATCGGAGTCACGGAAATGGGGTGTATTCTCAGCACCAGAACACATCGATGGCAAAGAACATGATTCTGCACCACCGGGTATATCGCACAGTAAATGGGTACATAGTCAACTCGAGGAATGCATGGTTCTACAAAACCGCCCCGACCAGACTCGGGTAGACATGAGCAAAAGTGCGGGACAAATACCCATCGATTTGGCAAAGAAAGAGGCTATTTTAGTAGACGTGGATGCTACCGGTGGAGTATACAAAGAACTCACCGAGCCGCAAAAGAAAATGAAGAAACGAAGGCACTTCAGTAAACCTTACAACGTGTCGTCTCTCGAGGGTAAAGACCTTAAGAAACAGACTAAACGAAAGACCTTGAGAGAGCTGGTTGACTTGCGTGATTCGTTACCGCCTGGTAACGAGTCTATGAAAGGGTCTAGAACACTGGTTGACTCGGATAACGACTCATTACCGTCTCTTGACGGCATAAAACCTTCGAGAGCCGATCTAGTCGATCCCGGTGAGAGGCACGCTCCAGCCTCTGCTAAAACATTAACCGCTTCCAAGAATGATAAACCGAGGAGAATCCCGTTGACGACCTTAGCACCTGAGAGCCCGCCACAGATAACTTTGACGCCGGCTAAACTACCCGCACCTAAAACTCCGGACGAACCCCCGTTGAGAGCCAAATTGACGTTTTTAGGCCCTGTGAGAGTACCCGAAAAGCCGGTCGACACTCTCTCAAAAGCCGACCCAGTCTCTGAACCTACAGCCCCTCAAACGGTGCACAAGCCAGTGAGAGATATATCCACCGAAGTAAATAATACTGCTGTAGAGGGCCCAACCTCGGGAATATTCCCGGACGAAGGGCTCAATGCCGCAATACAAACACATCCTCGGAGGTCTGTGAAGACCCTCAGGGACCTAGCTAACCCAACTGGGCAAGGTGGTAAAGACGAGGGACGTGATAGGTCGCGCTCTCCAGTAAAGGGGATTGAACCTATAGCCACGCGCGGAGCTACCAAAGAAGACAATCTAACAGATAAACTACCTAACGCCGCGTTAAACGACCGTGGTGTGGCTCAGAATAGGGCTAACCAACCCCAAGAGCCGATGAGAACAGCCTCACCATTAACCACTGTTAGACACCCCCCTGCTGCAGTAAAACCCTTAGAGGGTCAATTGACTACCCAAATTAGAGAGAACCGCATGGATGTATCGTTCAATTCTAAACGTCCAGCCGATGAGTCTTTTTGGCCGGTAGGTAAACCGCCTACCAAACTGCTCGTGGTGCCGCTCGAGACATCTGAGGAGTCCCCGGGAAAGAAGGCAGAACCCACAGTGTTGGATTTAGAAGAAGTTATACCCCCGTATGAGCCGTTAGAACAGGGTTACAAACAACAGTTACCGAGCTTACAACCTACCCCGCCGGTATCTGAAGAGCTGTATGAGACGTCTCACCAGGAGGACTCTGAGAGCCCCTCCGAAGATGAATGCGAAGAGCTCCCCACACAACCGAATTTACTGGAGCCTCCCCTCTTCAGAAGCTACCACACACACGCCCTCAAAGGACATACTCTATATCCCGAGGAAACTCCTTCCCCGTATGTAAAAGACGTATTTACGAGAGCGCTAGTCAACAGCACGCGCGCCCCGGGAGAGACCGAGATGGAGCATTATTCTCGGGTCGCCGGTGTTATGAAGGACCTATCTACTGCCACTAAAGACGACGCTGATGCCTACCAGAAGATATCAGACGGCCAATTGGGCGCTATGAAGGTGCATTTAGATGGAGAGAAACATCTCCTGGATAACCGCTTAGAGCGGGAAAAATTTTATTCTAAGATGGACTTGGATAGAACCATCGCCGAGCAAAAGTACGAAATGGACGTTATGGAGCAGAAGCAGAAGATGCGGCAACTCGACATACAGGCTATGGAATACGCTGACAAACAGGCCGCTAGCGCGCAAGCCATAGCCAGAATGAGGATGGAGAATTCTGTGAAGATAATGGAGTTGGAAGAGCTCAAGAGCCGCATGACTATGTCTAAGAAGTACACCTTTTCTTTCACCGCCGAGGAGGGCACCACTCTACACCAGTCTAACGAGCCCGCTGATTTTTACAAGAGACAGGAGTTCGACAGGCTGTGGTGCACGACTAGCGGGCTAACTCCGAACTGGCCTTACTTGGAGTCAGCGAAACGCTTAGCCGCTTTGAATGTCATGACTAATCCTATCGAGTTCAATAGATACGTGTTTAATCTTACGGGCCGCACGAGTCGCGGGGACGACTCTGTTTTAAAGAAGAGGATCAACACATTGAAGACGCTCGAGAAGACGGAGGGTGTTTATATTTTCCAGACCGGGCCTGCCTATGAGTACACGTTCTCTCCCTGGATGGAGCAGCAGGACGATGAGGACGACAGAGACGTGCAAATGAAACAACTGTACGGAAACCCTAGGTACGTAGTGCATCTAGGGAGGAAGAGAGTGCTGTTTACCGCCGACTTATGGGAGCCCTTGCTATACACCGGGATGTTCCCCGCGTTCACCCCGTACTTTTCGGACGACATCTTCGAGTTCACCGACGGCGTGGACGTTCACGGGACCGTGTACCGCGATGTGTCTACATCATCGACGGAAGGGTCGTTTAAGGCGCCTATAGACACGAGAAAGACAGCCACCTCCCTCGCCGTCAGCGACATTAGGTCCGTTTGGTTCGACCTACGAAGCGTCTCTAGAGGCACTCTCCAAGACCCCGTGTTCGGGAAATACTACCGTGCAGAAGACATGGTAAACGAGCTAGGCCACTCACAAACGGCCCGGTTCACGAACATACTGGCTTCGACCGACTCCAAGGACGTTCTTATGCAGTTCGCGCGAGTGGCCGCGTACCTCAGGTCTCACTACCCCGTAGACAGAGACGACTTGAAAGCGGTGGGATACGCGCTGTACACCTTGACCGGTGGGACGTCCGCGCTAGACTACGAATCCTCGAAACGAATCTACTGCCAAATGCACGAAGCGGACCCGTTGTCCGTAGATCAATTGGGAGAGATGGACTACGCCTTCTTGGTGTTTCCTAAGGAGTACGAGGAGATGGACGCGCTGGCCTCACAGGACGAAATCGACCTTATGAAGACACACTTCGCAGATCTTGGAGCTTCGGAGGGTGCTTATTCAGCCGCCGTAGAAGTTTACCAGTTCCGCATGGGGTCGTCTTGGAACTCTTATACGGTCGACGACGTGGTAGATATACTATCCGCTTTTAACGAAATAGACGTCAGATTCGATCCGTACACCCTTCCTATACTGGCGAGCCGCTTTAGACGAGCATTAGAGCTGACGTTTACTTACCTCGGTTTAAAAGTCGAGCCCGTCACCGAAGGTACCGCGAGGGATAGTAAAGGCGCTGTGCTACTCAGGAGACTACCCGTCTTTCACGGCAGGTTCTCGCGGGGGATAAAAGCCATATTCCCCGAAATCGAGCGGCTGCTCGTCTACCACGGGTACGTGGCTTACCTACGAGCGCTAACCGCACAAATGGGAGGCCATTACACCGTCGAGGAAGACGAGCCAGGAGGGTTAGGAGATGTGTTCGCGGAACCCTATTTAGCCCCGGTGAGCTTGAGTATACAAAGGACTGCGCAGTCGCTCATGAAGGACGACGAAGTTCTACTAAGTCTTCAAACTACCATGCGAGACGAGATAGATGACATCGTAACGAGAATGAACGACCAATTGTCAGGCGGTATGCCAGCCGATCCGGAGACAGTTCTTCGAGCTTACAAGCTGAAAGAAGAGATAATATCAATGGAGAGTAACAAACGAGATGTGATCGTAGACAAGCTCAAGGTCCTCAGGAAGTTAGCTAAAGCCCCCGCGCTTAACAAGTATATAGGCGCGGTCATGGATCACAAGACGGAAGTTATGAACATGTTGTCCGCCGTGGACGTGTCGTTATCGATGCTAGAATTACGCCGAGCGGCCCTACTGAACGACATGTTGGACCGGTCGTCGGTTATTAAACTCCATCGTACTATCAGACCACCCCGCGAGATAAAGCCTCCGCTCATGAACCATATCTTCGCGCAACCGAATATGAACTTTAAAGTCCGTACAACGCACGCGCATAACAGGAAGGGTAGTCGCGCTAACAGGACGTTCGACGAGACGCCTGTCCACCACCTTAATACAGACACTATACAGAACCATATACAGTACACGCCTATAAACGAAATGGATAGAGCAATGCTTCTTACTGCCTTGTTCGACACCAAAGACTCTCCCAGAACGAACTTTGCCTTCGGGGTTTACCCGCTGATGCGGAGTTCTGAGAACCAAAAAATCGTATCTCAGAACATCGTAGGAGACGGGAATTGTTTTTACAGGAGTTTGTCGAGAGTTATATTCGGTGACCAGGACTCTCACGGCGCTATCAGAGGCTACCTATACGGTTGGGCGGTGTCGAACGAACAGTTCTTGAATAGTATGTATAGCGACATAGGGGACGTTATACGCAGCTTGAAGGAGGACGGTACGTGGGCTAATGAGTTCGCTATCATGATAGCGAGTTTGGCTCTCAAGACACGTATATACACGCACTCGACGAATAGATGGATGAACCCACCACTGCTCAATTACGATAAACCCCATCCCCAGTCTGGGAAGAGCTGGCCAGATCGAGCCGTGTACCTGGATCATATAAACGCCAACCATTTCGAGCCAGTTCACGCGGGTCTATACGAGTCCGGAGACCTTCGCGTGACTTCCGAGGGAGTGCTTTCGGAGCTACCGGTTCCTACCCTGAGCCCCCACAAGACCGTCTACGTGGACGGTGGGTTAGCTAGAATGGTCCTGACGGCGGCTTTGGTCAAGAGAGACCTTACATACAAAGGGTTTACTAGCGACGGGCAGAGAAACCACAGGTCGATTAATGCCGACTACATCTTCTCTTCGGGGTTTACCGTCAAACAAAAGTTTATACGGACGTTCGCGGAGCATCCAGTAGACAGTCAAAGCTTGTCGCTTAGAACGATGTCTTTCACACTCGTCAAGAATACCACGAGAGTGCCTTGGGGGGCACTCAAAAGCCTCAAAATAGACGCAAAGGGAAGCGTTAGGATGGTCGTCGTGAACGGGCAAACCAATAGAGTGCAAGACAACGTGTTCGGCGAGCCCGTCCTGAGAGTAGATTTCGCCAACAAGTTCGTCGGTGGAGGAGTGTTGGGACGCGGCCTAGTACAAGAAGAGCTGTTGTTTCTAACTTACCCGGAGCTATTGCTGTCTAAACTCATGATGCCGGCCGCTCTCACTTGCGACGAGGCGGTCGTTATGAGGAACGTCATGCGCTACTCTGACTACACCTACGAGCCCGACGGCACCAGACGAGTGGTGCCTGGCAATACCTCGCGCGCGCATATAGGTAGCTTCGTAGCTATAGACGCCCAGAATTACTCCGACGACCAACAAGCGCAGTACACCCAAGCGAACGTAGACAGAGAGCTCCACAAGGCCTACGTGGGCTTCGATCAAAAAGACTTCGCCGTTATTCAGACGGGTAACTGGGGTTCCGGTGCCTTCATGGGGGACAAACGATTGAAGTTCATCATTCAATTGATGGTCTGCGCGGTCCTCAAAAAAGACCTTATCTACTGCTGTTTCGTGGAGTCCGACCTACGAGACCTCAAGCCAGTTCTCGCCGCCTGCGAGGGTAAGTCCGTGGCTGAACTGTACGCCGCTATAGTCTACTCTAAGAGCAGGCGCGGCTTGAGCGCGTTTATCGACGGGGGTAACAAAGAAATATATTAGTTTGTGCGAGTAGTGAATTACAACGGACGAATTTATTCACCGGAGCACACGTTTAACGATGTCTTCCGTCGCAGAGTCATCCACTTTCCATCCGAGCCCACAGACGATGGGAGTAGTAGTATCCAATCCACCTACCACTTGGATGAATAATATAACAGAGGACGCCCCCGACCAGCACACGGTTTACAAAAACGGAGCGCCCTTCTCCAACCCTCTGTACTTCAAGACTCCAGTCATACCGTTCTTGGCCGCGTGGCCTTTGGCTATTATGTGCGCGGTGATTTTCATATACAACCTGATCAACTTCAAGGGGTTTAAACACAACGTGAAGATGGTATTCTTTCCCGTACTGCTGATTTCTGGCATAATCGACAACTGTTACGACTTAATCACCGGCGCCAGCGTGGACGAGTACAACAATAACACCCTGTCCGTCATGATCGGTATAACCAGCATACTAGCGGTCGCCAGCGTAGTCTACTTGATGTCGTACATGGTTGAAACATACGGTTGGGGTCGCAAGTACACTAGGCTGAGGGACATGGGGGAGGAAGACGTCTTGTTCGAAGACGACTCGCTGCGACAGATAGACCGTTCGGAAGCAGCGATGCTCAAGATGGACCGCAACCGACGTATAATAGACGAGTATCTGACCGCAAATATCGTTTGGGGACTACCTACCTACAACGTGATGATCGCCCTAGTCTATATCGTTAGGTATATTACACACAATGACAAGAATTATTTGAGGGAACAGGACGCCTTATTCATCTCTCTAGCGATCGCCGCCTTGCTGGTGATTCTCGCCGTAATAGATTTTTTTCTATTCCGCAACCCCGCGAGCGGGTCGGTTGTTATGCACTACTTCGTCTGCGCTGTATTCGCATTGAGCTTCACGCTAGACTTCTTCCACCAGGTGAAATACTGCGAGATCGTCACGTTAGGCACGTTCTTCGTGGCGTGCTTTCTTGTGGTCTACAAAGCGAAGATGTTCATGGATATAGGAATAGCGGCGGACAAGAAAGAGAACTAAATCATGGAATGCGATATTTGCGTCAACCCCACCGACGTCGCATTAGTGTCGTTGGGGTGTTTACACGGCGTATGTACCGACTGTAGCGAGAAACTAAAGCATAAACCCTGCCCGTTTTGTAAGAGCCCACTAAGGGGTTACGTAGAAGTATCAGCCTCTTCCTATCGCAAATACATTACCGACGTACAACCTCCCAGCCCTACGACCGTCTTCGAGGTACTCTTCACGGAGAAATTCAAGGCGGAGTACGAAGATACTAAACGCTTCTTAACGGCTGTGTGGAGCTCCAAGCACAACTACGAACATTCCAGCCTTTGCCAAGTGTGCTTGGTAGGCGCCGACGCCGACCCAGTACTAGCTCTCTTACATTTGTTTTACGCCTGTTCGACCATCACTCGAGTCACCGTGATGGACGCGTTGACGTGCTTAAACATGCTGTACGGGTGGAGAGCTTGCGCTTCCATCGCTCCCAAAGACGTATTTTTTCATTTCTTCATGTACCATTGTAAGACCCCTTCAGCGATCGCCGACTTGGGGACCACAGCCGACTTTGTCTCGACAACCATGCACGGCTTCATGTACGACATAGCGGACATTGACGAAATAGCCAATTATATATCTTTAAATAACAGCGTTGAAGGATCCTCTAAGTGCGGGTGTAACACAGTCCAGTCCGTCCTAGAGAAGATTATGCAGCAGCGAGACAACCGCAGTAACAACTCATTATTAAAACCGACAGAAGACTGCTCGGGAGAGCTGTTCATCCCATCGTGCGTCGCTCAGCGGTCTCAGACGGACTCCCTTAAATGGCGAAACTCTTACAAATGGATATGCGATGCCGCCTCCCACAAGGAGGATATCGAATTGGAGCAGTCAGACAGTATGGTCGTGAACTGTCTCGAGCCGTTCTCAGACTGCTCCGTGTGCACGTCCATGATGGATATTACCAAGTACAGAGAATACGTGGATATAGACGGCACTATAAAGTCCCTTAGACGGTCTAAGAACATGAGAACGGCGGTGCACGTAGCCTCCCGAAAGCATAAAATGACGGACAACGCACGAGACGCCTACACGCGGCACTATACAGACCCCGTATGTCAATTGAACGTTCACAAATTCATCAATTTCTATTCGTTGGTTAAACAGCCGGCTTCATTGACGAACGAAACGGCAGTACTTCACCTTTACAAGGAACTCTTCGTAAACAAGCTGTCCTTCGTGTGCCCTACGTACCACCTTTCAGTCATCTGCGACGCGATAGCTCAGAAGGACACAGCTTCGCTCAAAAAGACCAAGAGGGAAACTATCGAACGGTGGGCTCGCAAGACTATACGTAGACACGTCAAGAACTCTCTCTAAAATAAAAGACCTTTGCGTGGTTTATTTATTTGTGGCGTATTAGAAAGCCGGGTAATTAACAGCAGGTGTGGACGTCAAAACCTCCCCTCAGAAGTCGTTACAACACAACCATGCCATACACTACGCCGATGATAGATATAGACTCCGAGGATGTAGTCGACTACCGTTGGGACCCCTTGTACACCTGCGTACACGTAGGTTCTCAAGCGAGGTTCACTCCGACCGGCGGCCAACTAGTGTTCCGTCTAACCACCCCGGCAGACAACCAAGAACGCAAGTTCATGGGAGCGAATTACAGCGACCTCATCGCCCTCGACGAATTAGTTGCTATAATGCAGGGAGTCACAGGAGGACCCTATAAAAAAGGCGCTCAAATGTACCGTCCTGGGTTGATGGAAGGTAACGGGTTGTCTGTGGTTAAAATGGCCCAGAAGATACGCGCCTTCGGAGTCACTTCTATCAGCCAGTATTCCAATTGGAACAAGGACATGCAGACGTCCGTACAACAAGTTTTGTTTTACGGCGCTTGCAACGTCGACAAGACCGATTACACCAAACAAGACACCCTCCGAATACCCTCAACCATGTGCGAGGTAGTCAAAGGGCAGCAGGGTGACACTCGACATTTCGTGTATATGACGTTCGTACGCAAGGACATCACGGCAGACTGGAAACTCCAGTTCGTAGTCACCCCAGAGGCTTCGTACGTCAACAGAGCCATGGAAGACTCAGAGGGCTACTCGCTCGTCTACCCTTTAGGTCTCGTGGACTTTTTGAATCACGGCATAAACGACACTAGAATATACCTGTATAAACCGGCGCAGATGTCCGAGACACCGCAACAGCCCATGTGGTTCATCGAGGGCTTCGTGTTCAATCCCGCCGGCAAGTGGATATTGAATTACGGAGAGGTATCTCCACTCGAGTTCTACCAGATAAACAGGGACTTTAGAACTTCGTGGAGCTTGTTGGAACACGACCCGACGAAGACGCCTGTAGTCAACTCTATTATTAGGATACTCGCGACGGATGAAGACTACGGCCAAGCGATTTCTGTGTCCTATCGCAGAGTACGTACTGCCCGCAAACGACATACGGGAGGTATTCCTCGGCGACCCCCGGTCAATCCCTTCAGGTTTAATACCGGTAGAGGGTTAAAGGAAGATAAAGGGACTTCCTCTTTTAACGCCGTTGGCTCCTTTACACCGATAGGACCGGAGAGGGCCTTCAAGAGCGAGCACAAGACCGCCCCTCTATCCTTTTCGATATCACGTTCGAGAAGGCCGAGGGAGGTAAGCCACAACCTGATTAATCGTATAACGAAGCAGTTTACCACTCGAGTGACAGACATTTTCCAACAGTTAAAGATATACGTTAAGCAGAACCTTCCCCAAGGACGGACCATCGACCTCGTTCGTTTAGGGGAGAACGAATCCGTCACCGTGCCCGCTAAAGACGTCTTCCTAATCCTAGCCGCAGAGTTCTTGGGTGTTCTGAAAGTTACCGGTCGAGGCTCTAAGGACGCCGCGGAGAGCCTTTCTATGGATAAGTTGTTCAGCTTGGGGAAGGTAGAGAAGCTAAAATGTCTCGTCAATTACTTTTCAAAGGGTCTTACGGGACGCGCGTTTCTATCCGATAGGAACGTCACATACGTCAACAAAACTCAAACTACTACGAAATACTTTGCGGATAAAGGGGCTAACCTTTCCTCCTCCGTACAGCTCTACGGGGAAGGTCCTAATATCGAGGAAGTGACGGGTGGTATACACGCCGACTTTGCTAATAAATCCTTCGGGGGAGGCGTCTTCGGACGAGGCGCTGTCCAAGAAGAAATCTTACTAATCATACACCCCGAAGCGACCTTGGGTAAGGCCCTATTCCCTCAAATGACTCCCAATACGGCACTCGAGGTGCTCGGCGCGGCCAAGTTCAGCGAGTACGGCGGTTACGGCTCGAGCGGGGCTAACGCCTTTAGATACACCGGGTCTACCTTCGTGGA
Organism: Mopalia muscosa; assembly: GCA_031763545.1. NCBI lineage: Eukaryota > Metazoa > Mollusca > Polyplacophora > Chitonida > Mopaliidae > Mopalia > Mopalia muscosa. The sequence continues at coordinate 10,260 of JARFOD010108122.1, forward strand.
CCCGAAACAAAAGCTGGATAAGGAAGGAAGACTACTTACCGAACTGGTGGCTATGGACGCTTCCAACGTGTCTAGCGATCCCAAGAAGCAATACACCGACACCGCTATCGCTAGGGAGTTCGACAAGGCTGTAGTGGCGTTCTCACCTCTACCAGACACGAATCCAGCCGTGCCGGTAATAACGGGGAGGTGGGGTGCTGGAGCCTTCGGCGGAGACCCGCTGCTGAAAACTCTTATTCAAATCGCCGCGGCGTCCTCCGTCGGTCGCGAACTGGTATTCGTCAAACTAGAGGAAGACGTTAAGGACCGCGTGGATAACATCTTGAAGCAGCTAGATCCTCTCAAACCCACCGTACAGGACCTATTGGACATACTTACGACCGCTGTCAACTGCGCCCACGGTTACTCGGCGCACGTCTTCTCGAACTTGACAATCACTGACAACGCTATACAGGCGGAGATCGCTACCAAATACGCGGAAGAGAGGAGCGACCCTCTCGGAAATACTATACCTATGACACTCGTCCCGCTAACTATTGTGGTGGACCACCCCGCTTCTATGGAGAGCGAGACTGCGCCATCATTACCATCTGCGAAGTCTAAGCGCCGCAAGAAGACGAAGACTGTGGAGACCATTACACAAGGGTTCGAAGAGGACGATCTATTGGACTCAACCACCTAAAGAGGCGAACCAAACCGAATAACTACCCTCCTCAAATAAACAAAATCGAACAAAAAAAATGTAGTTTGTATTATTTCTTTATTGAATTTAGGAGGGGAACGAATCAAGCGAAATGCTGTGATTTAGCGAACTCGAATAGCGCCTTCGCTAGTCTGGAGTTGATCACTTTGTCTATAGCCTCGAGGGTATCCACCTTCAAGTCGAACGTACAGTACAGATTAAACATGGTTAGAAAGTACGGCTTATCTTCTTCCATACCTTCGGTCTGGTCGAACTCAAAGTCGTCGTGTCTGTCCTCGTCCACCGCCTGCTTGATGCCTCCGAAGTCTTTAACTGACGGGAAGAAAGCCCATACTCTCAGCGTGTCCGCGTTAACGTAGTCGACCACCGTGGTGGCCTCGCAGAGTATTTGCTTACCGATGTTGTAAGCCATGGGTTTGAGGTACATTTGGTTGTCTTTAACAGTCATATCCAACTTTACGTCTGTTCTATCCCCAGTCTCGTCCTCTGGATCTGGGTAGTAGCTCAAGTGCCACTGCGTAGTGCTTTCGATTTGTTCGTTCAATTCGTCTTCCAGGTACTTTTTGTCAGCCGGCCAGTCTTTACAAGCGATAATCTTCTGTCCGGACTGTCTAAACACTCGGCTGATGAATCGGGGTTTACAACCGTGTATAATATCCTTTACGGTGACGTTCGGATCGAGCCAAATGGGTCTCGTAGCCATAGACATGATGGAAGTTTTCGTCTCCCCTACACCCACGACGGCCCCTTGGTTAAAGAAGATAGGGGAGTCATCTTGTCGGTCGTTCACGCCGCTAAACATGAGATAGTCAGGTGTAGTGGAGGACACGGGGAAAGACTTTTTACAGATCTTCGCCGGTTTACATACCTCGACTTCGTCCCGTTGCAACTGATCGAACACGTACTGTTCTCCATACTCCCCATACTCCTGACAGTACGCGGCGATGTCGGACGGTGAGTAGCCTTTAACACCACCAAACTGGACGGGAGTAATATTTCTCATAGTAGCGCTGGAAGGTTTCATACCACCTAGCTGGAACGAGTGAGCCGCGCCTACGGTGACTAACTTGGATAGTCTCCACATGTGCATATCCATTGTTTCGCCGTCGATAACCCCGCTGTCGTAAATAAGCTTGATAAATTGGTCCTTCGTTTGTACGCCTTTGAACTTGTCCCGTATGTGAGCGTTCATTCCGTCTTCCTCGGGGAGGTTTCTGAGGTGATCCAGCGTCATTTGAAACAACTTCTCTTGAAGCTCGCCCTCTAGGCAAATGTCGTAATCGAGCTTACGTTTCATAGATCCGCAAAAGTTCCGCTGGCGTTTGAGAGGATAAGGCTTCTTCTTACGAGGGGCCTTGACAGGTTCATCGTACTCTATATACTCTGGTGTGACGGTGCCATATATCTTCCGGTAAGAGCTATTGGGTTTCATCTCGTTAGTAGGTGTCGCGGCTATACTAGCAATAGGAGTGGAAGGCTCCGAAGCGGACGGCTCGGTAGAGTTGTCTTTAGCCTCTAAGACGTCCATCACTTCACACAAGAAGGCATCATCTTCGGAGGGTAAGTGGTCGTAGGGCTGTTCTAATTCCGCCGTGGTATAGCCATCGGGAAGGGAAGAGTGGTTAGACATCAAGTCGTCTGAGGTTATCTGTTGTGCGGGCTCCATCGTTAAACGCTGTATGAAAATAGACGTCTTTCCAGAGCGGAGAAATTTAGAGAAATGATGCAGTCCTAACGAGGCGAGCTCTTTTATGCATTCCAGTTTTCTCCCGTTAACACAAAGTCACTTTGTATTAATGGAAATCCCACTAATACAAAGTGGTGGGTTTGTATTAGTGGGATTTCCATTAATACAAAGTGGTGGGTTTGTATTAATAGAAATCCCACTAATACAAAGTGGTAGGTTTGTATTAATAAACTCCCACTAATACAAAGTGGTAAGTTTGTGTTAATGGAAATCCCACTAATACAAAGTGGTAAGTTTGTATTAATGGAAAATCCCACTAATACAAAACGGCTTTTATAATATGAGCCCTCACTTGGTTCATTCCCCTCCGTCATTCGGTAGAAAGATGTTGCGTATGCGAGACGTGTATATGGGAGGGTTAATAGATGAGGTTAATTGGACTAAGATCGTCCACCACTTGGTATTTAAGGTTTTCTTCAAGAATGCCACTACAGACTACGTTATCACTCCGTATTCCATTTACTTAAACGGCGCGATGGATCCCTCGGCACCGAAAGAGCCCGCATTCGATTGCGAGGCGTTCTTTACACCTCTCAAAAGGAACATGTTTAGGCTGTACGCGACCATAGTTTACCTCACGCAACATACCCAAATGGGTGTACCAGACAGCCCGATGAGCCAAATGCGAGCCATAGAGGAGGGACACCAACACATTATCGGAGAACTAACGAAACAACGCAACCGTCAGGCAGTCGAGGCCCTCATAGACCTTTATTCCTTACTATTTAAAAGGAGCGTGGAGTTGCCGTTAAAGGACTGCGACGTTTGATCGCTCAGCGTGAGATATATCATTTGAGACAAGCACGGGAACTTCGTATCGAATGCTCTCTTAGACCCGTATACGTGTTTAATAAAGAATTTATGTAATAACCTCGATATAGAGTCTACGTTCGTTCCCCCGCATTCCTCTATAACCTTTAGTCTGAAGAAAGGAGATGACGAGAGGAGGTGCTTGTAGAGACTTAGCAGGTGCGTGATAGACGCTACCACGTCGTCCGGGTCCGAAGTGTACCTCTGTACATCCGCTCGTTCGTACCTTTCTATATAGTATTTGACTACCGCCAGGTCTTTACTAAAGGCTGTATCTCGGGGGTTTCTAGCCATGGCAAAGTCCTTCGAATACACCGAGTTTGTGACGCTCGATGCCCTGTCCGCTGCTATACGACACGCTCTAAGCGATGTATCTAATAGTAAAAAATCTATACCGCCCATAGTCGGGCAAGCGGACTTTGACAGGCTTTGTAACGCGCTGGCAGTAGGTTACGAATGCGAGCTGTACGTGGTAGACCGCGTGAGAAGTAACAATTACGTTTACAACATCTCTGCTGGGATACCCAAGGTGCTTATCGAACGGACAGATTACGAGTTTACATCGCTTCTAGCTACTGCATTAGAGGAGTACGACGAGCCTTTCGTTACGTATGAAACACCGGCACCGGAGGAGGTAGATATGTCTGACGAGCCCTCGGACCCTATGGTGGTCGACTTCGATACTACGGGATGGACTTATAGCACGGTTAAAACCGACTACAAACGTATAGAAGGGGTTCCCGAGGCCAATATAACCGTACGAGAGTCGATGATACACGACCAGCCTCACGAATTCAACCTATACCTAAAGTTACCTACGGAGTGTGGTATACCCGCCTTGGTCTTAGGGTACACTCCTACGGCTAAAATCGTGTTCTCCAACGCGTCTATAAGCTCTGGTATACTCAAGGTCCCGAACGGAGTGGGTATTTGCGTGGTGGCAGGAGTCAACGATCTCGTTTTATTGAACCGCGACTACGCCGTACTAGCCGTGTGGGACTTTTACAAAGAGCTATTCTCCTTCGTCAACGCATTGGCTTACGCTGTGTCGGAGCTCGATCAAGAGATTACAATCCCTGATAAGCCTCTAATAAGGTCTTTCAACGAGGCTATATCGTCCGACGTGGAGCTTAAATATAAAGATCTAACCATAGGTCCTAGAGTAGAGAACGGGGAGTGCGTTTACAACTACGCGGCGAAAGACAAAGCCTCCATTCCTCAGAACGGCACCATGTCCTTCTTCGTGTCTAGATGGGGTGTAGTAGACGACGTCATTATAACCACTACATCCGCCATCGGAATGAGCCTACGAACCCTGGAAGAGATCATGCTGGTAGTCGACAAGTACATACCGAGTGAACGGTCCGTCGTCTACTCTACCAACGATGCCTTCGTCGAGTACCTTTTACGAATAGGCTATGAACAAGAGCTACCCAGGTATGAGACCCCTGAGGACGCTTACAGGGTCTACCAGAACGTACGAGCCCTCAATGACAAGCTAGTGCTGACAGACGGCACCTTAACGGTCGACATGACACCGTTCCAAAGCGTTGAGAACACAGCCTATAACGTCTTAACGTTCGACAATTGGGCGGAGAAAACAACGAGAATAAAGTATATAATTTGAACGGTAGTATATTGAAATAAAAACATGAGTGCATATTTATACAAAAGAGTTTCTCGTTTACTTAATATCTTCCGGGTTACCAGGAGTGTTACACAGGTCTTCTATGCCGGAGGGGATTTTCTAACAGCTCCTTCTTCAGCCGGGGAAGAACAGAGGTATCCTGTCAGCTTAATTAGTTCTCAGGGTTTAAATATACCAATGGGTGGAGGGCGCTATATCGTTTCCCGGGGTGGTTCTTTTGTCCGGAAGAGAGTGGCCGCAACAAGTTATATAGTCCATGTACGCAGGAGGCGGTGATCTAGGCGTGTTGTCGTAAGAATATCTTCTAGACGATGGAGACCGTTCGCAAGGTGAAGCCTTTTCGGGTTGTGGGGTATTCACGTACAGCAGTTTAACACCGTCTGTACGTACGGTTATAAACTCGTCGACTACTTCCAACACCTTCTCGGTAGCCTTTTTGGTTAACTTGGCTATGGTGGTCTTGTAGTACTTTTTACTTTTGCAGAACATACCGAGTGGCTTTCTAGCGGCCAATACCTCCGACTGCTTTTGATGGTCTAGGACGAAGACGTTGTTGGGTGTGTTATCTTCGGG